>PVHP010000863.1:0-64492 GCA_004024765.1 Zapus hudsonius
CTGAGTTTGATACCCAGTGCCCACATAAACAGAAGGGTGTGGCCACATACTCCAGTTTGTAGCCCAGTCCTTCAGGGAATGGAGACTGGAGAATTGCTGGGGTTCCCCAACTGAAAGCAGCACTGTGGGTTGAAGGAGAGACTCTGTCACAAGGAAATAAACAGATGATCAGATGAGTGAAAGAGAAGGACCCTGAACATCCTCCTTTGACCTGACTCGGGCACTTATGGGCTCATGCATCTGTGTACACACTTACATATGCCACACACAGACACACACACACATATGAAAAAGCCATGTGAGACAATATGTGTGAAGTACTTGCTTTACAGATAATAAAAATCATCAACATCATCATCAGGTACTGTGGTTCTATAGTGGATGAGGAACCAGATCACTTGTGCTTGAATCCTTCCTCCACTGCTTTACTTAATATCATTGTAACCTTGGGCACTAGTGTCTTTATCCATTAAATGAGTATATAATTATACCTCTTACAGGCTTATTGTGAATAAGCACTTTCAAGCTACCCAGAGTGCATTTGGTGCACAGTAAATGTTGGTTATTACACATTATTGTTGCTTATAGAATAAAATCTAAGGACTGCATTCTAGAAAATAAACATTTGTGTGTATTACTGTGGAAAAATCACATAATTCTTATAAGAACAACACATTCATTGTACTTCTTCCTCTAGAAAGCCTAGAAAGCCACTGGAATAGGTAAGGTCCCCATCCCCAAGCCTTGGAAATAATAGCTCATGAATCAAAAGAGAAAATCCGATAACTATCTTGGAAACAAATCTAAGACAAAAAAAAACTTCAATTGCAGTGTTCTCTTCATTAGTAGTCCTTTCAGACATTCTCTTTTCTTTATGATCATTGTCAAAAAATTCTAATCTTTGAACTCACTAACATGTGGCTCGAACCCAGTTTCATAGTTCACATGAAGTCCAATATCTGAGTTCAGGTCTCTCCATTGCGCACTATCAGCTTCTGAGATGTGGGTCTGTCGTAGTCAGCCACACGCCACTAGGGTGAATCTTCAAACAGGCACAATTTAGGGGAGGAAAGTATTTATGGAAACTACAGATTAAGGGAAAGTTCCGTAACAGCGAAAGAGGCTGGCCCTCTTTCACAGGTCCGAGCAGAGAGAAAAACCCATCACCAACACCACACACACAGAACATCAAGCAGGCAGGAGTGCCAAGGAGAGAATTTATTCTCCTTTATGTAGCCTTAGGGTGGGGTCTTACAACCCTTCCCTAGACTTAATGGCTTCCTGAGTCTCTGGAATTTCCTTCCTGTACTGCCCACACAGGAAAAGATATTTACTTCCAGCTTCTTTGAGCTTCTTTACATCCTGACCCTTGCTGAGAGGCTGCCTTCCTGTAAACATCCTCAGAGACCCACCCAAGATAATTAAAAAGATACAAGTTGACAACAAAACCTAACCATCACAAGTCCACCCCTTGTCAACTTGACATCAAACCATATATCTTTACATCATACCTAATTTCCAAATGAAGACAGTAACAAGATCATAATTCTGCCTAACATGATATAACTATCCCATGTACAACTGGAAATGCATAATCTCCCCCCAACACAAGGCAAGGCCCCTTCTAGAGTTCTGTAAGCATTCCCAACTGCTATGAGGCATAACAAGACGGGAACAATGCAAACTCAAAAGCCATTAGGCAAACATGACATCTGCAGTTTAAGTTCCATAGCACAACCAATGACTGACAGTCTCTGGATTTTCCAATTCTGTCCCTCCAGCTTGGCTGAGTAGCTAACAAAACTTTCATCCCAAGGCAACAGCACTCCATGGTAGCCCTTGCAATGTCCTGGTATGTCCAAAACATCTTCGGGTCTCCATTACAAACCACAGTCCACCTTCCAATGGCTTCAATGGCCAATCAGGGGCTTCACGCCTTGTTCCAAATACTATATCTCAGCAGTGGCTCCTGGAACCATGTGCACTTAATGACCCACTCCATACATGCATTTTCTCATGCTTCCAAAAACAATACCAGGTATGAGGACACAACCATGTTAATTCAGGGACAAAATAAATGACTTTGAAGAGAAGATTCTTTTCTTTCAGTCATGTTCTTTCCAAAGAGTTTGCATAGTCCATCTTTCTGTCCTTGAGTGGAAACATCTCAGGCATCTCTCCATCATTTCACTGTAAAGCAGTTGGGCCATAATCAAAAGCCAGTCTCTGCCAGTAAGTTAAACTTGCTTGAGGTTTTTCTAACTTCAAATCTTAAATTCTCAGTCCCATATCCGTAGCCAAGCACATAGTCTATTACTTAATTTAACCTTGGTCAAACTTTTGGGCATGGGCAATAGGACGGATCAACCCTTTGACCCAGGCACACACTTCTATTAAGGTTTTCTGCAGTTTCTCCTTCCCCATAGAAAGTTCACAAGCCAAGCCTCCAAATGCAATTCTCTCTGCACTGAGCATTTCCAAATTCTCACCAGAATAGTCCATAAAACTTGGCTTACTTCTCTGGAAGGCATCTTCAGTTGAAAGTACCAACTCCATGTCCATTCCTCCAGCACACAAGTTCCAGAAGATCAAAATCCATATCGTCAGATTCATCTCAGTGAATCACCCCACTCCTGGTACCAAATCTGTGGTAGTCAGCCACACACTGCTGGGATGAATTTTCAAACCAGGCACAGTTTTGGGGAGGAAAGGATTTGTTGAAACTACAGATTGAGGGGAAGTTTCGTAACAGCGAAAGAGGCTGGCCCTCTTTCACAGGTCCGAGCAGAGAGAAAAACCCATCACCAACATCACACACACAGAACTGCAAACAGGCAGGAGGGTCAAAGAGAATCTCTTCTCCTTTATATAGCCTTAGGGTGGGGTCTTATGACCCTTCCCCAGACTTAATGGCTTCCTGAGTCTCTGGAATTTTCTTCTTACATGGCTCACACAGAAAAGGATGTTTAACTTCCAGCTACTTTGAGCTTCTTTATATCCTGCCCCTTGCTTAGAGGCTGCCTTCCTATAAACATCCTCAGAGACCCACCCAAGATAATTAAAAAGATCCAAGGTGACAACAAAACCTAACCATCACAGGGTACATTTCCCCTTTGCACTAAGGTCTGTGCCATCTTCCTCACTGGGTTCTTAGGAAGACTCGAGTAGTGTACTAATATGCTTTGTAAAGATAAAGCATGAGTGAAAAATCCAGGGTCTACTTCCTCTTTACGAGCAGCCTAACCACCTTCCACAAGAAAGAACAATAGATTTCTTGCCATCTCTGTTCTCTATGTTAGAACAGTAAGCGCTAAAGGACTGGTAGCATTCTGTGGCACTGGTGATAGGGCTTCTTTCTTCTCTAACTTCTAACACTGTTTATTTCTTAGTTGTGGTTGCCTGAATACTCAGGGCTTTACGTCAGAGTGAGAGCTGGGCAGGGCTTGGCAAACAGGACTGCTGCCCCTGGGGCATCCTCACCTGGAGAGGTGTGTGTGCTAACCAGGACCAGTTCATCTAGCAAGCAGGGGAGCTGTATGATGCTCCTCACAAGGAGTGTGTGGCTTCCATCATTTAGGGTATACTCATGGCCTGCCCCTGGCTCATGGTGTGCTAGTACTCTTGGGTCTCCCTTTATCCACAATAGGGGTTAAGGAAATACAAGATAGTAGCCACAGAATTTTTAATTCTTCAGATTCTCGTGCAATTTGTATAACTGACATAACACCTGCAGGTGATGGAAAGTTAAAAGACGGTATTTTAAACTGAGAGATTTCTTTCCCACTATATTATCATGATGATCAGTTGTGAATATAACAACAGGTAGCTTTCATCTCATACACATATTAGCACATATTGTCGAGCATACTGTATGAGCAATTGGTACAATATATAAGAGGGTTGTGATCCTTACGATAGATCAGATAGGCAAGAACCAAATGAAATGCTTATCATCTCAAATAGAGAAGACATGGGAAGCCCAACTATCTCAACTGAAAAGCCTTCTGCCTCCTTGAGTATTTCAGGCTCAAACCTTAAATTATCATTCAGTATTTCTTTTAATATTGAAAATAACTTGGGTTTTGGAGTATTTTCTCAAGCAATACAACCAAAACCTTTGAACATATGAGTATTGAGGGTCATTGCAATTTTTAATAGACCTACTAATATACAAGCAGTGGCATCCCTTAGAAGAAATAGTATAAAGCAAAGACTACATCATAGAGACATTAATAATAGCTGGCTCTGATGTCAGATATTCTGATAATATTATGGGAGGTTTCTGACTCAGGAAGTTCATCAAAGACCCTTATTCAGAGCAAGAACTCTGGAGAAATGGGATATCCTCCTTCAGAAATTCAGGACTGACTGAAATAGGCATACTTAAAAATAAATGTTACATACTTCAAGTCTGAAAAATATTTTCTAAAGGATGTGTCAGCCAGGGAGATGGCTCAGTGAATGAAGGGCTTGTTGTGTAAGCATGCGGACCTAAGTTTTGGTTCCTAGTACCCAGGAGGGCATGGCAGCCAACCTGTAATCCCAGCACTGAGGAGGCAGAGACAGGGATTCCCTGGGGCAAACTGGCAAACTGTGGGTTCAAGTGAGAGACTTTGCTCAGTAAGAAAAGTGGAGAGTAAAAAAAAAAAGAAAAAAAGAAAAGTGGAGAGTAATCCAGGAAGTCAGCCCACCACAGTAGCCTCTGGTCTAGACACACATGTGCCTGTACATGTGAATGTACACATGCACACACTAAAAAATATTTTAAAGGATTTGCTTTTAACTCAGAATTTCACCTTCTCAATTTGGGTTAAAATCAAATATCCAGTAATACTAATGGATAGAATTTTTCTTGTGTATGTAGTGCTGATAACCCAACTAGACCTCACATATGCTAGCTATTAATACTCATCACTATTTGAAAAAGTTAGAAAACCTGATTTAAACTCTAAGAAAAATTTAATTTCATTGTTAAAACTTCTTTCCCTCTGTCCTGCTGAAGGAGTTCTTCCTCTTCTCAGCAACTATACATAATACTTACGTTGGCATCAATCTATGAAGGTTTCAACTCTGTTGGCTTTTTGCATGAGTGCCATATAATTTTGCGACTTAGAAAACTTGCTAAGTATTTGCAACATAGAATCATCATCGAGGCTATTTATATTTACAGTCTTCTATTTCTTACGGACAGATAAATTCCCCCAAATGGTTTTTAAAAGTTTTGAAAAGAATTTTGAAAATTTATTTGTGTGTGTACATACATATATACCCATACGCATGTGTGTGTGATTGTGTGTGCAAGTGTGTCACAGTACCTGTGTGGAGGTCAGAGGACAGCTTTAGGGTCTGTTTTCACCTTTCCACCTCGTTTGAGGCAAGGTTTCTCTGGAACTTGCTCTGCTATTCTTTGACTCACTCACCACAATGAAAATTCTCCTGTCTCCACATATAAGCACTTTGAAATGTAGAAGACATGCTGATACCTCATAGGATCCATCTTGTTCAGTGGTAACAAATGTCCAGATGCAGGTATTTTGTTCACAATGAATGGTCACCATAAATAAGGATATCTCAGTTTCATTCTTGGTTGTTTCTTCAAGGCAAGTTTCTCCAGGTTATGAGAAGCATGCTTTTAAGTTAAGTGGGTTAGTCTGTAGTTTCTAGTTCATCTGTGAGATGAGAGTGGTGCATTTAAAAACTGTCTCCTTGTTAAACAGACACCATGACAGTATTTGTGTGAATTGTTAAACTCTGGCAGAGGGTTAAACAGCTTCTTCAGTCTGTCTGTCTGTCTGTCACTGTGAGAAACGACTGCTGTGTCCTGTCCATCTACCCATGAATGGGGAAGCTAGGCTTGCACCTGTTGGGTTAGGTGAAGCGGCAGGAAGGAAGAGCATTTGCAGCATGTAATTAGAAAGGAATTTTTTTTCTCTCCTTTAAACAGCAGTTCATTTTGCTAGGTTAACTAGTAATTAATGCTGGGGGGAAAATGTCCCGGGAATCTGCACCCTCACTTAAACTCATCCAGCCACTGATGTATTCTGTTACTTACACAGCCAGGGTCAGAGGCGCTCACTTTGAGCTATTTCATTCCTTTCCGTAGTTATTGATCTATTTACATTTATGAGGGGTTTTTAGTCCTTCGTGTTCCTTTAGTATAACTTTATTGACCAAAGTCTATCATTTCAGGTTCCAAAGAATAGAAGCAATGTAGGTACTCTTGGCTTAGAGGTGACTACCCTAATAAGAAAGATGAAGAAGTTAGTAAATAGTCAGCTGCAGGTTTTAGAGGTTTAATTGGGAGTATAAATATTATTTTCTCTTTCCAAATGATATGTAATACATACAGTACTTGCCTGTATACATACACCTATAATACATACAGGTTTTTAATTATTATCTTCTCACATGCACTGAGAAAGATGTGTTAATTACCAATATAGAAAATGTTTCTACATATATATCTCTCTATGATACAATAGTCTTGATAAACATGCATCCAAAGCCATCGTGGTTGGGATTTAACAGGAGGAAGTTTGGACAAAGTTGAAAGGCATACTCACTTGTACCAGAATTTCTACCTTCTCTTTCTTCACAGTACAAAGGTATTCTTTTCATTTACATACCAAAAAATCACACAAAAATGTAACTCTCTGATTAGTTTGAAGGATTTTTTTAACTATATCTCATTTCCTATTAAAAAACAGTTAATCATGGAATTAGATGCAGTGACTTTCAAAGTATAAATCTCACTTCCACATGAGTCTCAGCATCAAGGAGTGCTGAACCAGTGATAATGTCTTCTATCCAAACACATTTGTACTGTACATAGATAATGTTTAAAAGGAAAATTACATCTTTTTCAGCAATTTATCAGAGATAATTACCCTTCATACACCAAATGAAGGATAAAGTGTTCTAAAGAAATCTAATTCTAATTGGAGCATGTCACCAGGTGTTGCTGCTACTCTTACTTGTGTATATTCTTTTAATGATTATAGTCTCATGCCACAAGCTGCATGAAAATATATTCACTAGGTGTGAAATTCCCATATGTCACAGTTTCAAGAATAGGTAAACACTCAAAGATAAAGGAAGGAATAATGCTAATGAGCACTGTTAAGAATTCTAGATTTTATTTTCCAGGCAAGTAGATCTTAATTTGCCAACACAGAAAAAAATACAACCTCAAAAAGGAATAATTTATTAAAAGAAACTTTCAAATGAACTTTACTTCGCACACTCAACCATGTTTTCTTTTACTATTATTATTTATTTCTGTAGAAAGGCATTAAACTATCTCAACTCATGGATTTGAGTATCATGTCTCTGGAATCTACCAATAGGGATGGTGATTTCTTTTAGGCTTAAACTGTAAAGTATTTGTTGATTTTAGATGGTGGAAATAAACTCATTCTGGACAACATGTCATGAAGTCTGGTGTTATCTTGGAAGTTGGAGGGGAAACAGAAGTGACTATGGCAAGTGTAAAAAGCCAGTCCACCCCAGTCTTCCTGACCATGACTTTATTCCCACCAATTCTGTTCTGTGAAATGATTGACTGGATTAAACTTCTAAGCATATTTCTCCTTTGAAAGGTGGAAATGAAAATGGGTTTGGGTGGGGAGAAATGAAGGGAAGGCAAACCTCTCTTTCAGTGCCCAGAATGACTAAGCTGTACCAAGTACCTTGCTATTATGGGTATCATAGCTTCTGGTTTCCAGGCACCTGAGTGAAATTCACTCTTAGGTATAGAAAACTATCCTCATTGTCATTCTGTGGCAGGGTGCTTTCAGAATGTTCTCATTTTCAGTGTTTTGACAAAGTTAGAGAGGCACAGAGAGAAATGCTTATCATATTGATACATTTCTAGAGTGGTGAGGCGCCCCTTGCGTCTCAGTGGTAGTAATCTTTGCATGAATGACTTTGCCTTGTCCCTTAAGAAACTGATATATAATCCTCCCTTCACCAAAATAGAAAACAACACAGGTTTATATGCATTAATCCTATAGTTAACTGTGTTCATTTTAATAAACACTAGTTATAAGAATTAAAAAAAGAAAAAAAGTAAGGCATATATTTGTCCAGTTGCCTCCACTAAGTTGCATATACTTATTGCCTGCATTATGTGTGGATGCTCTTGAGGGAAAGGTTGATGAAGGTATTTGTATAAATATTTTTTTGCAAGTTTAATTTAGTTAAACTTTATTTGTAACAGGGTAATGTAGTAAAGATGACTGGATCTGTATGCTTGTAGTATGTATTTCCTTTCACACTGAATATAAGGCAGTAAGAAATCTCAGTTATCCTTAGTATACTGAAAAAATTATTTCTGACAAAAAAATCAAGTCTGGCAAAAAAAGAAGTCAGTAGGAGTAGAAGACAAATAAGACTGGATATCACAACATAGTGTGTGTGTGTATGAATTTGTCAAAGAACATTTTTTAATTCTACTGGAAAAAAATCAAATTTTTATAAATAGAATATTAGCTTATCCTTGCATTTAAGAGACAGGTAATTTTATTGTGGCATTTAAAATAGTACTTTTATGGGGCTGGGAAGATTGCTCAGTGGTTAAAGGCATTTGCTTATAAAATATTACTCCACACCTGTAAAAAGAAAGTATCCAGGACTTTCTATCCATCATTTAAGGAGAAGTTTCTCCACTTGGCTGCATCACTCTGGTGTGCATACAGCTTGAGCTGTTTCCTATAAGTGGTTACAGTTAAATGACCCGTGCCCTCTCTCTTCCACCTGATTTTTGTTTTTGCAATATTCACTTTTGCAAATGAGCCTACTATTAAAGATTCTAAGTGAATCCCATGGCCACAAGTCTTCAGTCATCAGGTCTATTTTCTTCATAATAATGTCATACACCAATCAAATAACTCAGCACAGACTGTGAATCAACGCAGGTGTAAGTGATATGAATAAGTTTTGCATTAGCTAGCCAGCTATATGAAACTTGAGAAACGGCTAATGATAGTTGAGGAAAGGCCTTTTCACGGCCATTCGGGTTTTCAACCTCTCCTCATTACTGAGTTTGATGCGTATAACAAGGAATAATATTAACTGCCCTGCCTACTCGCACATGGGTATGAAGTTTATCTGCAGTGGCTGGAGGCCGTGGCATGCCCATTCTCTATGTCTGCCTCTTTCTCTCTCTCACTCTCTCTCAAAATATAAATAAAATATTTTAAAAATAAAAAAGACATCAAAAGTTAGAAATTTTACAAAGTTGGCTTTGTAATTCACTCCTTACAGACTAATTTATTGATATTCTCATTTCAGTTTTAAAATACAACTCTGTAAGATATCATTGTTAAATGAGTAGAAGCAAAAGGCATTCCAAAAATGTTTTATTTTACTTCATAATATTATGTTCTTAATAACTTTCCATAATTTACTCAGCTCAAGAAGAAAATTGAGTTTGTATGCATTGAACACTCATAGCAATCACAAGAGGAAAGCCAGGGAGTTATTATCTTTCATATTATTGGTGAACCTGTAAGACATGATAAAAAGTGAATTGCGTTGTGAAATTTTTGAAGATTTCTTTCATCTATCCTTGATATACTGATCTTTTAAAATAGTTGTTTCTTTGCACATGTTTATGTGTGTTTGGTGTGGGAGCATGTTTGTATGTATATGTGTGGTGTACACTCATGCACATGTGGGTGAAGGTCAAAGTTCATAACAAGTGTCTTCCTCAGTTGTTCTCCACTTTATTTAATGAAACAGGATCTCTCACTGATCCCAAAGCTAACCCCTTTGGCTAGTCTAGCTAACCAGCTTACCTCAGGAATCCTCCTGTCTCTGCCCCCAAGTGCTGAAATTATAGGCATGTGCCTCCATGCCCAATATTTACATGGGTGCTGGGAATCCAAACTCAAGTCTTCATGCTTTCATGGCAAGCACTTGACTGAGCCATCTCCTCAAACCCAAGATAGTGACTTTTAAGAACAGTACCCATTGGCTTATGATCATGTGTTGCTAATCATTTTAATAATAATTGACTATGACCTAAGTAGTGAACATCAATAGTAAATTTTTATTTACTTTAGTTGTGGAACTTATTAAGGGTGCTTATGGTTTATTTGGTCTGAACACATTTAGAGTGATAATTTTCACAATTGCTTTCTAACCGATAATTAAATAAAAATTTCATAAATGAGACCTGACATTTTTCTTTATTCCCCATGCTTTCCCCACACAACAGAAACCAGGAATGGATCTGGCAGACACCTATATTATGTTTGTTCGGCAAAACCAGGATATTCTTCGAGAGAAGGTCAATGAAGAAATGTATATAGAAAAGCTGTTTGATGTAAGTAGCTGACTTGGCATGGTATGCTTGTGCCGCAGAGAGAAAACTTGCATCTTGGTTACATGTTAGCAAAGCAGATGCTCCTTTTTGACCTCTTTCTTTTCTTCAGCTAGTGTACATGATAATTTTTATCGTTCCTTGGCTGCTGAGGGGAGTGCAACAAGTTTGCTTTCCTCCGTGAACACTGTCACTGTTGGAATGAGACTCTCAGAACTCTTCTGAAATTGTCAGCAGGTTCCACTGTGTGCAGCTTTATATCCCTTGGAACTCTGTCTGGCCTCTCCGAAACAACTGCTTGAGTCAATATATTCTTCCATTAAACAAAGAAAATACGCTACAGGAAAGCCAAGTATCAGCCACAGTACTGTTATTGAATATTTTAAATCTTAATTTAAAGTACTGATAGGCACTAAAAACATAACATGCCAGTTTCATCAGTGTTGAGGTCTTCATGTAGGCATGACAACTAGCAGAGGGCGTGGTGATTTTAGACACATGACCATCAGGTTTTATATACTGAGTATGTGGGAAGGTAACAAAGAGAACAGTCTACTTCAATAGTAACATTGTCATCTGCTTGGAGCTCTTAACAGCCAGTTGAAAGGAAAAGGAATTGTGCTAGTGATATAACCACATAGCTCTCCACAGTGCTGATCCTGAAACGTGGTATTTGCTCTGAAGCATGTTTATTTACATACATCTTCTCTGTATTTTAGACATGCTTTTCTGGCAGTTCCATTTAATTATGCAAGTTACTACAAATGTTTTCATAACAGCAATTCACGGTCTTGGTGGTGACACTTCAGCTGTGGCAGTCACAGAAGGTCCTGTTACGTCAGCGTCTCCGCCATGGTCTGTCATGTGAAGTGTTCAACTGTGTGTCAGATTGGGCGGTCCAAGTGAACCTTATCTTTCTGACTTTTTGTTTCCAGTCTCTACTCGGGCCATTTTACAATAAAAGTATCATCTGTTTTAATAAGCTATGTGTTAATATGTGTGAAAAGAATGATTTCCTAAAAGCTTTGATGCCCTGCAGGTGTAGAAAAATTACCATCAATCCAGCTGGCCCTTTTACAAAATACTGAAACCGTATTAGCAACTTCTGCTTCCATTTGGAATTGCTCTAAATTTACAAGCATATATTTCATTTCCAAGTTTTCTTTTTTCACTTTTTTGCTTATGTAGTAATTTTCAAAAATGTTGAGCAGAAAAGGAATATTGGATTGATATTCTTATTATGTTTCTTCCTATCTAAAGTACATGTTATACAAAGAAACTAAGGAAGAGCCATTCTGAAAATATCATGGGTAGAGTTTTCTGTGGGAAGAAAGAGCGTTTTCTTTTTATTGATATCTTTATTATCCCAAATTAGATACATTGTATGAGCAAATCTTATGATGGTACCCCCCTTTCCCTCCTCCCTGTTCTCAGTCCACTGGGTATTTGCCTCATTGGGCAGATTGGATCAGTCCATGGAGTAATGAGTTATGAATTGTATAAGAGGTAGTCAGTTTCCCCCACCTGCTTTGTGTTTTGTTGCTGCGGGGGGGGGGGCAATGTCTCTGGATATTCTCTCTTACCATGGCTCTTACTATCTTTCCACCCCTGCTCAGTTCCCTGAGTCATGGTTGGTGAGTTTTAGCTATGCTTTATCCTTGAGATCTTAAGTGTCCCTGGGTTTCTGCTTTGGGTTGTGTTGGATATCATTGGTGATGTCTCCTTGAACTGTCCTGGGGTATCTGACTTGCTGCTATGGTGATAGGTCTCTTGTTTATCATGCCACTTCCTCATAGGTTTCATTTGGGGCCTACACGATAGTCCAGGGGTGGTTCATCTCTTGACAAGATATCAGCCATCATCCCATGGCTTGTCAATGTAATTGGGTTAAACATGTCTCTCTCACTGTCTTCTGAAAAATACAAACAGAATCTCCATCAGAGAGTAAGATCAGTATAGGTTAAATGAAACACATGTTGCTATTTTGGCAAGATTCTATTGTGTGTAACCTCTCTGTAGTTCTCAGGTAGTGGGAATTTCCCCTTGGAGCTCAATATTTTGGTCCCCATAAGATTTTGCTCTGGATCCCAATTCCAGTTAAGGGTTCCTTGACATTGAAAGGATCTCTTAGCTACTTTGAAAGTCGTTGATTCCATCCCCTAGGTTTTTGGCCCAAATATTGCGCAGGTGCTCTCTTCTTCACTAGCTGATCGCTACTATAAAGCAGTGTGTTCATCATTCTCATGATATCAGTCTGAATTGTGTATCACTGATTTCTGGTATCTCCAAATATCTCTGACCTCTTTCCCCTGGCAGCTCATTTAACGCCTACCATGCTACCATCTGGGAGCTGATTACCATTCTGGATCTTGCAGGGTCTCTAGGTGTTATGCAATGACTTTCTGTGGATTCTTCAGCAATAGGGTCTTACCTTTGGCCTGGGGCAGGTATTTAAGAGCTTTGACAAAAGCCTGTCTTGTTTTGGGGACTTCATGGGTCTCTTTGATCAACAGTTCAGTATGGGAAAGAACCAATGACTGGGACAGGGAGTTGTACGTCTGATCAATATTTCATGGGGTTAGACTTCTGCCCCTTCTGTTCATGTCCCCTCTTACCAGGCAATGTCCACAGCTTTCTCGAAACCTTACTGTTTGAAATTAAGGATTTTATGGTTTTGATTTATTATTGGCTTAGCTTATTGTATTAAGCCCCCTCACCCTCGCATTCCTCCCTCCCCATTCCTTCCATTTCCTTTTTACAGTCTCTATTATTTAAATTAATATCTTTATTATGAGTAAGTATTTACATTGTATAAGCAACTCTTGTAAAGGTGTTTTCCCTCCTCTCTGTCCCCTACCCATTGGAGTCCTTCCTCAGTGTGCATACGGGATCTGTCCATAGGTTAGGGGGTTTTGAACTGTAGCCAAGGTAGTCAGTTTTTATTTTTTCCTTCCCCCTTTTTGCATTGTTGCTGGGGGGGCAATGTCTCTGGATATTCTCCCCCACCATGGCTCTGACATTCTTTCCACACACCCATTTCTGCTCAGTTCCCTGGGTCATGGTGGGTGAGTTTTAAGTCTACTTTATTGTAGATATCTTAAGTATCTCTGGACCTTTGCCCTGGGTTGTGTTGGGTATCATAGATGTCTGTCTCCATTGGCCTTTCATTATGTTATCAGACTAGCTGTGGTGATTGGTCTCCTGTTTGTCTTGCCACTTTCTCATAGGTTTCATTTGGGTCCTGTGTAAAGGCCAGGGGTGGTTTGTCTCCTGCCAGGATGTCAGCTATCATCCAATATCTTGGTGGAATTGAGTTGTCCTTGGCTCTCTCACTGCCTTCTGAAAAATACAGAATCTCCATCAGAGACTGAGATCAATATAGGTTAAATGAGACAAACCTTGCTATTGTGGCTAGATTCTAATGGGCATAGCCTCTCTGTAGCTCTCTGGTATTGGGAACTTCCCTTAAGATCCCCATAGGGTTCTTGGTCCCCATAGGATTTTGCCATGGATCCTAGTCCTAGTTAAGGGTTCCTTGTCACTAAGCAGATCTCTTAACCAATCAGTAAGCCATTGATTACCCTCCTAGGTTTAGTGCCACTATTGCACAGATGAGCACTTCTTGTCTTGCTGGTCTCTTCCAATACAGCCTTGTGTTCAGCATTCTTGTGAAAACTGTCTATATTGTATGCAATCTCTTAATTTTCCTGTCACATTTGCTTAGAGTTTAAGCATGACTTGCTTAGGAACCACATATGAGGGAGAATATGTGGCTTTTAGCTCTCTGATCTTGTGTGAGTTCACTAAGTCTATCCAGGTCTGTCCACTTTTCTTTAAATTTCATTATCTCATTTTTCTTTCAGCAGAATAGAGTTGAATCGTGTAAATGTACCACAACTTTGATATCCATTCATCCAGAGATGGGCATTTGGGTTGATTCCAGTTCTTTGCTATTATGAAATGAGCTGTTATAAATATGGTTGAGCAAATGTCTCTGTGCTGAGGCATGAAATATTGAGGGTAGATACCTAGTAGAGGGATAGCTGGGTCTGTTGTTAGCTCTATACCACCTATCAAAGTATAACCCAGAGCAGATAAAGCTTCTAAACAAGTCTATTACATCCACAGAGATTAAAAATATAATCAAAAAAACCTCCCCAAAAGGAAAAGTCCAGGACCTGATGGATTCTCAGTCAAATTCTACCAAACTTTCATGATAGAACTGAAACCACTCTTTCTGAAGCTTTTTTTTTTTTTTGAGAGAATGTTTTCTTGACATCTTGAATTTTTGTCTGGGAGTCCTACTTAATGCTGAACCAGTTAAAAGCAAAGGTAGATGTATTTTTCACCTCAGAGATATTCGCTATTTTATCTCTTCTTCATTCACTAAACTTTATATGATGTGGCAGAATAACAATCACAGCTAACTAAAGTATATCCAATATGATCAGCATTCAAATAATGCACTTGTACCATTATCCTGATTATGCATCTTTCCTTCTAATACCTAAGTATCTGACATGGCTATGAGTTTGTTTCTAACCTGTTTGTTTTGGTTATGAAGGTTTGGCCATTTGATGCATCCCAGTAGAACACAGGCATTGTTATTTGTAAAATAATTGTAAGTTCCTTAAACATTCTAATATTTTAAGTTGTACATTCCTATGGTTTTAATTAAAAATAAAAATAGAACCTAATTCTATTGGTATGTCATCAAGAATAACGTGTATGAGGGAGCACTAAAAGACCCTAATTAGTCAAGACTGACTTTGCCTCAATTACAGTTAGTAAATGAGAGGTTATCAAGTATGTGTTGAAAGGTAAAGTAGAATGTGTATCTTAAGCAACAGATCATTACTGAGAGACATTATATAATTATTGGATATCCACTTGGCTGGAGTTTAAAATAATATTGTTATGTGTCAAGAAATTGATGAAAATAATGACCCTAAATGTACTGTTAGTAACCTTAGTCTAGCTACAGATAAAAGACAATTATGCTTAAGCATCATGACAAACTTTTGATTTTCCAATTAGAGTGCTTCCTCTGGAAGTAAGTAAATGGACCCTCCTAAGTTCAGGTACAAATGACAACACACACACACACACACACACACACACACACACACACACACACACACACACACAATTATAGTGTGCTAACTTGGAGAGGTCTTAATCAACTTGGTAAAAGGCCAGGGGCTCGGGTTATGGTCATGTAATATGAAAGCTTAACTTCTTAAAGAATAATGTACTATTTACCCAAATGAAATTCACTTTAGTTTTGGAAGTCTGCCAACTAACAGTTACTCATATAAAACAATTATTCTGCAAGCCACATATTCATCCTGTCTCAAACACTTTAAAAATGAGCTCCTGTGTTCCACTAAATAATCACCTTCCTGCATGTTGTGTTAGCCTTGGGGAGACTTCACAGAAATTTGTGTGGCCTCTACAATACATTTTGATCAGTTAAACACTTTTTATTTATTTATTTTCAAGCAGAGAGACACATACAGAGAGAGAGAGAGAGAGAGAGAGAGAGAGAGAGAGAGAGAGAGGCAGATGTATAAGGGGCACTCCAAGGCCTTTAACAACTGCAAACTCTAGATGCATGTGTAACATTTTGCATCTGGCTTTATGTGAGTACTAGAGAATTGAACTTGCGTTGTTAGGTTTTGCAGGTAAGCACCTTGACCATTGAGCAATCTCTCCATTCCTCAGTTCAAATTTTTAATTCTTCATGACTTTTGTTGTGAAATGCCCCAGAGTTCATTTGAAACAATGATACCACTGAGTCAGGGCAAAAAATATCCATTGCCTTAGATTTGTATCTGTTGCTTTTAAACACCTAAGAACAAGAATGGCAGAATTCTGTATGCACAACCTAAACAGCAATATATTATATCAAACCTGTTTTCTGACCACCTTGCACTGCTGTTCATGACTCCATAGTGAAGCTATTTTGTATCTAATTGCAAAGTATACAAGGTGGAAATGTTCTAAATCTGTATTATCTCTAAGCCTATAAATTTCATCAATTTAGGTTTTTATATCAAATCTTGAAACATTGAAATTAAAAAACACTAAATACACACAGGGCAAATATGATGGTATTCCTATTCACCCCGTGTGTTAGTTACTATACTTGTTACTGTGATCCAATACCTGACAAGAAAGTAAAAAGTTTATTCTGGTTTATAGTTCCAGGGTATACAAACCATCATGGTAGAAAAGGCATCTTAGCAGGAGTCCCAGGCCAGCTGGTCATACTGCATTCACAATAAAGAAGCAGAAAAAGAGAACAGAAATGTGGGTCAAGGCTATAAAATTTCAAACCCCTTCTCTAGCAACCTGCTTCCTCCAGCAAGACTCCACCTCCTAAAAGTTCCATAACATTCCTGAACAGCATCACCAGCTGGAGACCAATTTTTCAACCACATGAGCCTATGGGAGACACTTCACATTCAAACCACAGCATCCCAGCCCAATCCCCCATAGACTCCATGGCCATCTCATGTTACATAATGCATTCAGTTCAACTTCCAAAGTTCCCAGAGTCTTTAACAATCCAAACACCAATCACAAGTCCAAAGTCTCATGTGAAGGCAGTCTCTTAACTATGAATTCCCCCCCCATTAAATCAAAAGGCAAATTCCATGCATCCAACATAAAATGACAGCTAGTAAACACTGCCAATCCAAAGGGAAGGGAGAAATGGCATAGTATGGAATGATCAGAACAAAGCAACACCAAAACCAACAGGGCAAATACCAACCAAATCCTGTGGCTTCATGTCTAGTATCTGGTACTCATCATGTCATCTTCTAGGTTCCAAAGGGTTTGGGTAGCCCTGCCTCTCCAACTCCAATGACTGTAGCTTAGACTGCACCTTGAGCTTGTTACTTAGCTTGGCAGACAGACATCCTGTGGTCCTAGTATCTCCAGTATCCTCTGATGTACATATGCTCTACCAACAAGTGAAGGATGGCTACTGAGTCTGTGGAAACACTTTCCTAGGCACTTGTTTTGAGTATGGCGTCCCTGTGGCATTTTCCCTTCATCCTTTCTCCTTTCAAAAGAATTTGTATCCTTACAAGTTAGAGCCTTGATGGGTAGGATCTTACCCTCAAGGCACCTTTCCTGTTTTATCCCAGAGAAGCTAGGAGGTTTCTGCTTAAATTGTGTTAATCTCTTTAACAATTGCAGATGCTTTGTTGATTGCATTCTCTTAGTCCAGAACTTTAAACTGGCTCATAAACCTGTTCTCTCTAAACCTCACTTTTTGCTTTCTTTCTCTGTAGATCTGAACGAGAGTAATTAGAAGTAACCATGTCAAAGCTTGAATGCTATGCTGTCTAAAATTACCTCTGAAAAAGTAATTAGTCAGGGGCCTTTAAACTTAAATTCAACTTCATTCAAATTCTCAGGACATGAGCAGAGTGCAGCAAGATTCTTTGCTAGTATATCCTACAAATGGCCCCGAGCCCAGTTCATGATAAAGTCCTTGTTCCCCTCTGAAACTTCATGAGCCAAGCCTCCATTGTTCATGTTCCTCTCAGTGTTTTTGTCTCCTAAGTTCCTATCAGAATGTCTCTGCTTGCAGATTTCTGGCCCACAGTTCAAAACGTTTCTACATTTCTCTCACAAATCAGTGAGCTGTTCCAAAGACCTAAGAACCACATGGTCAGGTTCATAAACAGTAACAGTCCCACTTCCTGGTACCAAATTTCTGCATTAGTTAAAAATACCTGACAAGAAGTAGCTTTAGGAAAGAAAGGGTTTATTCTGGCTTACAATTGCTAGAATACATTCCCTCATGGTAAGGAAGGCATGGCAGCAGGTCACATTGCATCCACAGTTAGGAAGCAGAAAGACAGGAAAGGAAGTGGGTCAAGCTATAAAAGTTCAAGGCCCAATCCCTAGTGACCAGCTAACTCCTAAAGTTTCCAAAACTTTCCCAAACATCATCATCACCTGGGAACCAAATATTCGTACACATGAGCCCTTGGGTGACATTTCACATTCAAGCCACAACACCCTGTAAATTGTCAAAGAGACGAAATCCTTTTTGCAAAGAACATAAATGACTTCTATCAAGTATTAAATAAAATGGTGGCAGGTCCATGCTATTAACAGAGAGAGCTGGGTTTAAGGTATAGCCGTCATCTTTTCAAGCTATCAATAGCTATACTATAGCTGACCGCACATTCCTTTGGTCACCTTCACGTGCTAGGAAATGTGCTAGATACTCTAGCAACCTGATGAGCTGAGTGCCATTATTTTGCAGGATCTTCAATTCAGGGAAAACAAGAATTTGTTCAGTGTTAGCAAACTTTGAAACTATATTGCTCATCAGAGTCCCTTTATAAAATTCTGTATGATATGCCTCAACCACACCTCAGACTTAGGAAATTTGAATTTGTAAAATAGTTTTATGAGAAGAGTGCTGGAAATCTAGACATCTCAGTTTTTCTATTATTTATCTGAGTGAATCTTATCAGTTTAGTTAGTGTATGTAAACTGAAGAAGTTCATTAGGAATTTCAGATGGTTTCTAAAACCTGGGTTTTAAATGAATGATTGTTTTTTATTTTAATTTTATCAGTGATGATGGAAATCACAGAGTTGTTGCATGAGGACTCTTGCATAGCAGGGCAGGAACTCTTTCTTCTTTTGTGATAACAAAATGAGAAAAAGCAGAGAGTCCCAGTGAAGAAGCAATAACAAGTGCAGTCAGTAAGCAGAAAGGAGTCTATGTAAAAGAATAGCTATGCCATATGGCATTTCTTGCACTTGTCCCCATGGTTATTCAGCCCAAATGTAGAACAGTAGTTAGTAGTATTTACACCAAGTGTCGCCATCCAGCTGACTAGCATAGTTTCTTAAAAAGTGATCGCTGCCTCTCAAGAGACCATTGAGACACATGTTAAATTCAAAATCTGCATGTTGCATTCACTTTTCCAGCTCTTAATAACGTCCTATCTGGGTAAGATAAATGGAAAGAAAATTCTCCTATAAAAGGAAAGATCATGATTTCAAAACAAAAGTAAAAGTACGGGAGGATTCTATTTTGTGAGCATTCTCCCTTACCCTAGAAAGCTGACGTGGACCATCATTACCAGCAATCTTTTGTGAAAGTTGTAATAGCCAGGTATGGAGGCTCACATCTTTGGCTTATCTAATTATAATATAAAATATGAGAAAGATTTCCTAATGCTTTAATATTTTGAGGGGAGGGTTCTTGAGGTAGGGTCTCATTCTAGCCCAGGCTGACCTGGAACTCACTGAAGTCTCAGGGTGGCCTCAAACTCAGGGCAATTCTCCTACCTCTGCCTCCCCAATGCTGGGATTGGAGGTGTGCACTACCACGCCCAGTTTGTAACTTCATTTTTAATGACACCTATATCTCTTCTAAAGGAAGTATCTGCTTACTATCCTAAGTTTGGGGACACAGTACAAATCACAAGTGTCCTTGTGTTAAGAGAGAGCATCGGGGTATTTCTGAAGAGTGTCCTTTCTCTGGGCTGGAAAGAAGTAAAGTGTTCAGAGTCAAAACTGACATCTACAGTAAAAGCACCATGACAAGCTCTGTAATCATTGCTAAACTTCAAGAACAGAACATTACAGAGTTGAGGCAAAGAGCACATCTTATTTCCCAAGATACCAACAAACCCAATTCTAAAGTTTTGTCTATTTATTGAGCACGCCAATTGTAAATCCCTTTAAAACAATCTTGTTTTAGCTTTCACATTGCTGGAGACACACCAGGGTGCAGTGTCTAATTGGCAAATCATGCAGATCAAGCATTCTCTTGTGTTATAAACTGATTAAATATTTAATTTTTGAGGAGTTTAATCTCAATGAGATTTTTAAAAAATATTATTTTGATGTCTTCTAAAATTAAAAGTAATTCTATAAATGATAGTTAATCAGTTACATTCATCCAAACAGTGTTTTTTAAAGAATTTGTTTCTAAAGACTTTTAGAAGGAAAAGAATTCTTACTTCCAATTTAAAAAACCTAAACATTTGAAGCAAATTTGATATAAATGAATTCAAAAGCTCACTTATGATAAACACAGAAATATTAAAAATGAGTATGATTCTCAAAAATAAAGCTAATTTGGTACTTATATTCACTTGTCTGTGGACTCTCAAAAACGAAAATAAAGACTCAGACTTCATTGATTTAGCCTTTAAAGCAACCGTCCAAACTTTTTGATGGAAGAGTTCGTTTATCCTTGGTAACATCAATGGTAATTTTCTGTTTGTTACTATCTTAATTTCCTAAGAATAGTTGAAATTGGCAAAGCATAAATAAGAGTGATGATTAAGTTGGGTGTGATAGTACCCTCCTATAATCTGAGCATTCAGGAGGCTGAGGCAGAAGGATCCTAAGTTTAAGGAGTTCAAAGCTGGGCTGCATAGTGAGACAGTCTCAAAAAAAGAAAAAGAAACTACTAGAAAAAAAAACTTAATTTCTGTAATACCCTTGCTCGTATGTATTTAAAGTTGACAGTGTATTTTTTAAAACATATTCTTTGGGTGATTTTTTTTTCTCCTTGTAATCAGTCTCTATAAGGAATACAGGATGAAACACATTACAATGGAAGACTGCCTTTGTCCACTTACATTTCTTATAATCCTCTCTTATTATAGATACATTCTCTCATGTGTGACTGTCAATTTACAAATAGCAGGTTTCCTCTTTCAAGGATCTTTCACTTTCAAATCACGGAGCAGTTGTTCTGTAGACTAGTTAAATTAATATAGATTTCCATTGCAGAAATTTTTCTTTGGGGTTTTGTTTCTGTATAAAAGTTAGACTCATGTTAAACATTAACTGTTGGCCCATCGTGCCCAACCATGATTTTTCTCACACTCAAAGATAAATGCTAATAGGAAGCCCATATGATAACTATTTTCCTTTTCCATCCATAGAAAGGAATAAATAATGTATTAAGAATCTCTGAGGTAATTTATTTCTAAGTATTGCTACATTGTATACCCTTTTAGTACCTTGCTCCGTATTAAAGGTAAATTATTTTAAAGCTTAATCTGTTTGTTATACATATTCATGAGTACTATCTTATACATCCCACATTTCCCTCACTCTTGCTAGCTAGTTTGCTACTTTTTTCCCAAATGTTATTTTGTTTTCAATGATTTATACTCCTGCTTTGTGTTACCTGCCACATTTGGAGTCACACTGAAGCTACTTGGGGCTCTTTTCAGACGCTCATAATCAAACCTTTGCTCTCTCTTGTCTCATCGGCCTCAGTAGACACCATACAGTGCTGACTGCTCACTGCTTTTCCCCCTTGTAACCTTGTCTTTTAAACCCCTCTCAAATTACAGCATTACAGCTGTCTCCCTCATTTGATTTAGTAATCCTCATTTTAATGTTATTATTGGTAAGTGTAAGAATTTATCAAAAGAATCTACTTTTGCTGTATGGTGTATGCCATAATAGCTTTGGCAAGTCCAGACGCCTTTCAGGGGCCAAAGGCCCTCATTTGAATCTAAGCTGTGGGTAAATTAAAACCTGAGGAACTTGAGATAAGCATGCCTAATTGCCTAAAAGAAACTCAACAGAAAAAAAAATGTATTGTAGCTTGTTGATCATATTTCTTTGATAATTCAAAAGAATCTTCAAGAAATAGGTGAACTTCTTAAACTTGGGCTCTTGAAATGTGATCAGGGTTCACAATTGCCACTTGGCACATGCCCAGAAACACACACATCTTTGCATGAGGCACCTGGACATTATGTGGCAGGTCTGGTAGAATCAGCTAATTAACAACACAGGCTTAAACAGGCACCTCATCTGGCAGTGCAGTTAGTTGCCTGATGGTGCTCAGCAGGACTTGGTAGTGCTTTTTATTTTTCTATCCTAATGGTCTGCTGCCCACCTCATTTTGTCTTATTGTCAGTCACTACTTACCGCAGCTTGGGGGCCCTCCCAGGAGGCTAAATTATTATCAAAGGATTAGGGAGATGCAGCCTTGCAGCTCTGACATTTCTGATTACTTGTCTATGCCAGAACACTAATTAGCTGTGACTAATTAAGAAAAATGTCCCTGCCATAGAAAACCATTTAAAAGAACTGAGAAGTAGAAAAGCAATTCAGAAGCTGAGCAGTGCTGAGATTTGCTGATGCTCTTTAGATTTCCACCAGGGCCTTAACTCACCTTTAATTGTGCTCAGAATTAGGGGAGAAAGAAAATCCCCCATGCTAATGGATAGGAGGGTTTTGCTTGAGAAGGGGGGAAAATGTTGCTGATTTCTTAAGCTTTCTTAGCCATGGTAAAACCACCATTCAAGAATAGGAGGTGACAGAAGTTTTATATTGGAGAAATTTTTCTAGACTAGTTGCAGAAATATGCATATGTATTCATGCACCGTAGTTAGTAGCAAAACTGAACATACTGTCATTAAGGGAAGGAGAACCTTGTACTCCTTTGTAAAGGAGCACTCTGTGGATTAGAATTTGTGGTACATTACCCAAGTTCCTTAGCATTGATCCCTTGCCTCTTTCACCTTAAGTTGGCCTGAAAAGCCTGACTTTTGCATGGAGAGTCTTTCTTTCCACTCTGACTGTGCATTCCTGCACTTCCTCTGGCCACTAGTGACTCATTAATGAAGATGTCCAGGACCGCCTCACCCCACCCCCAGCTACTAGCCTCTTTACCAATCACTCAGTGCCACATCTGCTTGTATTCTTGCCTCCAGTCCTAACTGCATAAGTGAAGAACACATGGAGCTTACAGGTCAATGTCTACAGTGGCGTTTAGGACCCTCCTTCTGTGAGCTACCTCCTATGCAGGTCCTCAAAGAACCCCCCTCTTCAGGATCGCCACCATTCCCTGGTGGAAACAGCAGTGGCAGCAAGATTGTCAATATTGGCTAAGTGCAACTTTTCAAAATTCTGTGTAGAGAAGTAGCTTTTTTTGGCAAAGTCATCATTCCTTGTGTTTATTCAATACATTGGCAGGAAAATATATAAAAGAATAATTTTTAAACATGGCTATAACACTTAAGCTCTAAAAAGAATCTTCTTTTTTTTTCCTGATTTCATTCCACCCTTAGTTAATGGGGAAAATGTCTAAAGTTTGCTGTCTTAAGGTGTACAAAATATTTGACTTTATAAAAAAGGAAAGTTCTCTGTACTTTGGTGAGGAAACTTGGGGGTAGATAAAAAGGAAAGTTCTAACACCTACCTCACCTAAATTCTTTATGCTCTATTTTAAACCTATTCCCCCTTTTCCTCGCTCATGGACAACAAAAGCAGGTAGCCTGCATCCTCTAAGGAATAATCCTTCCTATACATGAAGACTGCTATTAAGGCACCTGTCATACTTGTCTACTCTCAGATAAATAATCCTTGTTTAACTTCTCTTCATAGGCTCCCTTTCTAGCCCTTTAATCATCGTTGTGGTTGTCCTTTGAAATTTCTCAGTATTCTCTGTCATGTTTAGGATTCAGAATAGGGACAGGATACAGCCTTTGAATGTGGCTGGACAGGATTCCTTCAAGTTTTCTTCTTACAAATGCCTTGTAATACATGACACCCGTGTGTGTGCTGTACTGCACTCTATAAACTTGGATTTGCCTACAGCTTATATTTTTGTTGACCCTTCTCTTATTTACTCCTATTATTTACACCTTTAGCTCTGTGTGTGTGTAGTAGTAGTAGTAGTAGTAGTAGTAGTAGTAGTAGTAGTTGTAGTTGTTGTTGTAGTAGTAGTAGTAGTAGAATATGCCCTTTCAACTAGTAGTCTGCATATAGAGAATACAGAAAACAAACCTTTTTCACCAGAATGATGGTGAATGTTAAGATTCAGACATTTGCTATTGGTTTTGTCCCATGTAGTTGGATATATCTTTCCCAGTGACTCAGTAGGATTTCATTTAGAAGGAGCTCCAAACCCTCTGATTACTCATTTTTTATCCATTTTCTGTATTCATTAAACATTTCTAAAAACCACATTGTGCTAACAACTGAGAGCATGATATTGAATAAGACAGACCAAGTGCCTACACTTAGGGAAGTTACATTCCGATGACATCAGTCTCCTTAAGAAATGGCTAATTTCCACTTAAGTTACATCTACATAACAGATCCTCACAGATTTTCAAGTGCAAACAAAGAGAAGAAGTAAAATTCAATAACCTTCCAAAAATAGATCATTATAATTGCCCATGTCATTTGTTTAATGTCTCTCTGTGGTTCAAATAGATGGTTAGAATTTACCAGGGGATTAGTGCCAACAGGGTTTATACTCAGTTCTAGAGCTTACACCACCAAATGCCAAGACTATAGGATAGGGAAATATCCCTTCTCTGTTCTTCCTGGCTTCTTTGCCTGGAGCACTCTTATACTTCCTCAAACAGAACTCAACATTTCTACAGCAACAGACTTTTTTTTTCCCCAGTGGGGAGGGGTGGTACTTTCTTTCAAAGCAGTATCCTCAAAGCTAACAAGTCACACAACCAAGATGTATGATTCCGTAATGGAAATAACCATGCAGCACAGCCAGCCCCATCTCCAGAGATGCTCTCGGTCTCAGGTAACCACAGGACAGGTGTCAGCACACCTGAGCACATTCTGCAGAGACAGCTTACTGTTTGGATGACAGTCTTTAGGCCAACTCCAAGCTGAGCACACCTGACTTTGCTGTAGTGCTAGCGTATCTCCGAGTGTGAGTCTCTCTGCGGAGACATGGAGTTGTATGGCTTCCAGTCCTTCCTCCTTCACATCACTCATCACCCAAAATGAAGAATGGCTGACACATATTAAACACTATTTTAGTCCTGTGTTGCATTTCATTAGCCAAATGTAGTTACTTCCTTCTAGATGGTTTCTACAACTTTACCATCTATTAAATTTACTTTTTGGCAGTATTAGGGATTGAACCAAGTGCCTCATACATTCAGGCAAGCACTGTATTTATTACTAAATTATATTCCCAGCCTCTATTATTTTTTTCTATTAATAAAGTATGTGAATCAAGCCAATATGGATCTGGCTCTGGCTCTGGTATAATGTTTTCTTTTCCCTATAGAAAAGCTGCTCCTATTTTATCTATACAAATGGCATCTTATATTTCCAGGTTAGTAAAAAAAACACTCAGTCCATCAACAAATTTGCAATGTATGCTGTGTGCCAATCATACTACCAAGGACTGGAGAGAGCTATCAAAGTAAGGTTCAGTGCATACCTTATGCCTACTCATAGCTTGACATAGGCGTATGCCACATTGTGAAATAATCTTATGTATACCTGAATAGAATATGAAGGTCGGGAAGGGAGGGAAGCAACCAACTCTCTCTGATAATAATAATATTGGTACATACCAGACAGTAGATAAGCTGAGTCCTGAAGATTTATATGAGATGGAGTTGTTAATGAGTCCAGACTAAAAGGCGGGCAGGCTGAAAGACTCACAGCACAGAGAAGCTCAACCTGGGGCAGAGCTGCAGGTCCTTTGGTTTGCAGCACACTCCCTATGGGAATGCATCAAGAGCAGACACAGAAATGCAGCTGTTTACTTCAGTCCCTGTAACACTATCAAAATGTGACTTTACAGTGCTTCCCATTTTCTGTAAGGAACTGAAATAGAAAGACATGCTAATATCAAATTCTAAAGCCTAGGTCTTATCTCAAAACTAAATTGTGCCATTTAGTAGTGGTTTCTAGAGTCTGTTATATCTTATGTTATTGATTTAATATCAAATATTGACCAAATTTTATATACAGACTTCAAATTCACTCATCCAACCAGATTAAACAGGCATAGGCCAAACTGAATCATCCATAGATGGTGTCTGTGTCCCAAACTGTTACAGACACCATTGTGACTATAATAGTGACTACTGATTTCTCCCAAACATTAATTATTCATTTCACTCAAAAGATTAGCCAAACCAATATGCATCCATCATTGATCCCTAAACAGGAGAGATTAGAACAGCTGATTAGTGAAATTTTCACTTGATAGTCCTTTAGTACCAGGAGAAGAACTAAATAAGCATACAGAAGCAGCAAGTTTACCTGCTTGCTTGTGCTGAATAAGATAAAATAGTATTGATTATAATGTCCCGGGTATCATATAGGGGAAAAAAAGCAGTGGAAAAACTTTCAAGATATATGGACATGAAGGGGATTTGGGATTAAAGAGCAGTAAATTGAACAGAGCTCTTATACCTTTTGATATTGAGAATTTGTCCTGGTGTGTAACTTACTTTGCTGTGCGACTCAAGAGAATCAAATTTGCCTGAAACTATCTCAGTTATTATAGTCATAGATATTCTTTAAAAGTAAGTATGGATCTCCAAGGTAGGGACACCTGTTCAGCATTCAATAAACATTTGTTGGACACTCTATGTAAACACTCCCATATTTGCAGTTTTTACATTTTCTCTTGCTTGGGAGATAGAAACAGGAAAATCAGGAGTGCAGTGTTATCCTGGACTACCTAGGAACCTGTCACCAAAAACAAAAAAATTAAATTATAGTGCTGATATAATGCATGATATTCTAATGGTGTTAAAATCAAAATCACCCTGATTATTCAACATAAAAGAAAGCCAGTGCTCCTCTTTGTTTAAGAAGACACCCAAAGAAAGAAGAAATTCACATGTATGTAATATTCCTATGCATGAACCAAGAAGTTTTCCCCCAACAGTGCAATGATTTTGGAGTGTTTTTAACCATTAGGTGGAATGACATATGAACAAGCCTTAAGAGAGAGCCTGTATAGAATACATTTAATAGAATAGGAATTTGATTTTCCTAACAGGGAATATAGTTCTTCAAAGAATGTGCTTTACTTACATTAGCAGGTTGACAGATGTGTTTGGTCTTTGGAAGCATGAATAACTTCAAGGTACAATAGAAATCTATTAGCATCTCTGAAAATAAGAGGCATCTCTTGCATGTGTGCCTAGACCCGTGTCACAATAACTCAGTAATCACCAGAACTGCTAGGGTTTGTTTTCTTCTATAAGCGTGAAACTGCTCTTAATAATTAGAAATGTTATTGATGGAACAGAAAACTAGACTAATTCCAAGAGAAAATGCAATACCATAGACTCTAGATTCAAAATACAGAATGAAAATCTCATCCCTAGCACCTATTGTACATGTATAGATTTGAATAACTAAATCTAAATTAAGTTTTCTACTTAGAGGATATGCAGGTATGTAAAATGGGAATAATAAAACCTACTTTACCAAGGTTATTATAAGAATTAAATTGTAAATGATTTCACTTGAACTTCTGATGAAAAATAGTCAGATGCCTTTATAATCAGAATTATAACAATACTATAAGGCTAGAGATATAGTTCAGTTTGTAGAGTTCTTGCCTAGAATACATGAAGCCCTGGATTTGTTCTCCAGACCCCCATCTAACCAGGTGTGGTAGGGAATCCTCATCTACATAGTAATTTATGGCCAAATTGGTATAAATGAGACCCTGTCTCAAATCAACATCATCATCTAGAGTTCTCTGTAAATCACATTCATTCCTTAGTACACTTTTTTTTGTTTTATTCATTAAGGGGTCAAGAAGAATTGAGTCAAAAACAAAACAACAGACAACAGAAAGTTCTAGAATTCTAAACTTTCATGTTCCTTTATTCTGGGAAAAATAAAGCTTTGTTTAAATAGCATATTAAAACCAAAATAATGATAGCCTGTTCTTTGTTTGTTTGCTTGCTTTTAGTTCATTTTCACAGGAATCACAACTTTGGCATGCCTTTCCCTCTAACATTTAAATCTAACAATGTTTCTTTCAGAGCTTGAGATGGAACCAGTGTCTCAAGCAGGCTAGACATGTGCTCTGTGGTGAGCTATATGCCCAGCCCCTAACCCTCAGTGTTTCTATAGAATATAATTATCTCACACAAGCTAGACTAGTTTATATGATCTGCCCTTCTTACAGGGGAGAAAACTGAGGCATAGACAAGGCATGTGACCAGCTCAGTCAAGCAAGTAGTTGGTTAAGGGGCTCATCCCAGTGTCTGGGTGTGTGAACATCCAGCCATCAGCCGCCTTGTCCAGCAGCACTTCTCTGGGCATCACTGAGAACATTGGCATATGCTAGTTGAATTAAACACATCTTCTGGTTTTAGCTGTCAGAGCTTGGTTTCAGTTTCATCCTATTCCAAGTCAATAAAAATCTCTTACATAAAACTTTCAAAAATGTGCTTCAGGAAAAAAATGCTTTGGGGTGTCTGTTCTGTAAATCTAGGTATGAGAGGTTTATGGCATGTTCTTGAATAAAATGAGGAAATGCTAACACTATTGTATTGAATTTACCATTAACATAAAATTTGCTTTTGAAGATTTAGAAATTGGTAGTGAGTGAAACAGAACTAGAATTTAGTTATACTAAATACATGAGCTGCCAACAAAGAAACAATGGATGAGCAATACAACATGTATATGCTTTCATGTGCTGGATATTTATAAATTATTGTTTGTCTATCAAATGATCCTAAAGGATGGCTTGCATTTCTCAATCACATAAGCATTTTGATAATATTACCTTGTTCTTTAATAAAATTGAACTGTAAGTTTAAGAAAAACACATTTCTTAAGGTAAGATTTTCTAGGTGTTATGAAATTTCAAGCCAGTGACCCAACTCTTATAAGACAGCTTCGGTGGAAATAAATGAAGAAACACATTCTTTGTGGAAATTTAACCATGTCACACCTTAGTGTACTAAGTATTGGTCTTCCTTCCTCTCTTCCTTTCCTTCCTTCCTTCCTCCCTTCCTTCCTTTCATCTTCTTTTGCCTTTTCATCTTCTTTCATCTATTGAGGCAAGCATAGCTGGAGAAAAATGAAAATATATCATCTAGTGGTGCCAATTCATTAACAATAAAAAGCTAAATACATAAGCAGAAAATATCTTCCAGACTTGTACCCTCACGAAGTAGCTATTTTTACCTGGCCATCATCATCAGAAGCTGCATTCTGCCACAAATCATTTGCTTGAAGCAGCCACGACATAAACGCTATGGGGTCTTGTGATTCACATTTAGGAATATCAACCACAGAGGGTCTAAAGGCATTGTGCATTAGTATGTATTGAGACCTCATTCCAGGTGGCACGCAGCTGGAATTTTGAAAAATAAAACTTCCAAACTAAATGGGAAGTGTTGGTCCCAGGCGCTGTTATACTTAATGGAGTTATCCTCAAAAAAAAAAATATATATATATATATATACATATATATGTGTATATATATATGGCCAAAAAAGGGAGTTGTGCATATGTAATATATTTGTTTTGTTTTGCGTTTTCACTAGTCAACAGAATAATGAAATTCCTTAACTACTTCTCTTTAACTTGCATGAAGAAAGCTCGGTATGTTGCTAAATCTCTTTTCAGCAGCTCTGTGGAGAAACAACTTTAATCCTTGTTAGAAAATTGCCGAGTCTGAGACTGACAAAGAGCTCATGCTTGTTCTATTGTTAGTTCTCCTGGCCCCAGAGCAGAGCCCTTTACAGCTGCATGGATCCCGCCCGGCTCAGCTGCACTATTTAGGAGAGAAGGTTTGTCAATTTCTATTGACAATGGAGAGAGTTTTTCAGGGTCTGTAGCAGTGCGGACACAGTTGGGGATCAATGCCAGCCATTCAGACTGCACCCTCTTTCATTGCTTTGGTTTGTTAATTCAAGACTAAAGGTCCACGGAGGGGGTTCAGGGTGTTGAAGAAAGCTGATGAACTGCAAGCGTTTATAGCCCTGGTGTGGCAATTTCCATAGTCAGTGGCAACTCCTGGCACTGAGGGAGCGGTGTCCTTGTTGACCCTCTTGTTATTAAAAATGCACAAGTGCTGCGCTTCTCAATATTTCAACACTCTTTCATTGTCAATACCACCTTCTGAGCCCTTCAGCTTGTTGCTTGCTCTAAAGATCTTCTTAGATTGGGTTTGAAAACTTCACCTTAAACACTAGATTAGACTGATGTTCTGTTTTCCGTGCTCCTGTTGATTTGTTGAACCTTCCCAGGGCTGGGAAGCAAGTAGCAGCTTGATGGGGAGACGGGCTGCTAATATGATTTACCAGTCTACAGTCATGCACAATAAGTGTGAATAAATACAAGGGTCTCACAGAGTCAACCCTAGCCTTTCCTTTTCTTTTATTTTTGCTTTAAAGGAGATATCCCAAGAAAATGAAGTGAGTAATGCATGCCCTTACAGGAGCTGAATGAACCACAAAAAAGAAAAAAAAAAGCAATTTTTTTTTTTCGCTAAAGTGGTAGGCTGCTGTCACGGATTGATGTAAGGAAAAAAACTGTAAAATATACAGTTACTGCTTTATCCTTGTGTGCACCAAAGCAAAGGAGAAATTGGAATGGCCCATGCCATCGCCTTGGTCTCAGAGCAGACAGCAGCACCTACCTTGTTAGCCCCTGAAGGGAAACGTGAACAGTTGCCTAAATTACTTTATAAAATTAACTTTTCCAAAATGAAAAAGGCATTTCCTAATATTCTGACTACTTATGTTCATCCTTTTCAAGCATTTTATTTGATTGGGTAGGTTGGTTTGGTTTGACTTGGTAGGGACAATAAAGTGAACCTAATTTTGACTCTTCTCTCAAGATGGAAAAAAATGGGACTTATTTTATTTTCAGCTCTCAAAAGAAAGAGATATTAATTCCAGCATGAAACAGAAAAGGGAGAGTTTGATTTTTGGTAGCATTGTTTGTTTGGGGGGGGGGGGATATTCCAGGTTCAGCCTGAGCAAGACCGGAGAGAGAAGCAGGGGTTAGGGACTTGGTCAACAGCCTGCTCTGGGCAGCACAAGCTTGGGGCCGAGCTAAGCCGCTGCTTATCCTTAATCATTTGGTCAATTTAGCTGTAATTCTTCTTCAGACTGCCTTGACTTCAACCAAAAACATACGCTCTCAACTGATGGGATAATGTTTCTTAGAGACTTTTCCTTGAGGTAATAATGTGTTGACCTTCAAAGTAGAATGATGAAAAAGTATTTCACTTTACTGTAGTTCTCTATTTTTATAGTTGAGAGGATTACCTTATTCCCCAATTCATTTTCTCAGCATTTACAATTTCAGTAGAGTATCAAAGAATTTAATAATGTCTGTGCTACATTAAATGTCCTTCCATTGTCTCGTAATTATGAGTATCACTTATACACAGTGGGAAATGATATTAAGTTAATTTTATATAAGATTTTTTAGGCTATAAAGGTGTGTGTGAAGTACTTTCAAAAAAAATCTCATTTTTTTCAAATTTATATAGTCGACCATGTACATACTAACTATATAAGTGTCACGGATTAACTGCTATGTTATGCTAGACTTTCTATAATATACAGTATTTGCTCTGCTGTAGCAGAAAGAAAATTTTACTAACCCATGCACAAGATTGACATTTTTAAGAAACTGATCCATTGTGACAACATTTTAGCTTTCAGATTATCTGGAGAGTGTTGAATGGGTAATGGTCCTAAGTCAGTATGCTTGATCAGTGTTGCCAGCCATACCTATTAGTGTTTGACTGTATTATAAAAAGAACTCAAGATGCTAAGGCTAAGGAGTTTGAAATAAGTCAACAGAGAGTTAACGTCAGAATGTCAACTGAAGTACTGAATTCGCGAACAATTTATCTTGTAAGAATTTAGGAGTAGTGGACATCTCATTTTCTTGAGTTTTTTAATTAATATTTCGCATGTTCTGAAAAATAAAGTATTTACTATGAAGGAATATATAACTTTTCTCTAAATCTCAGTCTACCATGGAATTTTAATGTTTCAGTAATTCATGTGATTAGCTGTATTTAGTAAATCACCACCTCATTTTAATTTGTTTGTTTATGCATACATCTAAATAAAGCAACAAGAGACTTAAGTGATGAAGTATGAAATTATTTCATTTTTAACTTGTACTTAGTTCACCATTTCTTATTACACAGTATTTTACTGCAATGTTAATAAGTCCAAGTCTAGATGAATTTTAGCCTTGCATCACTTAAGACTTTTTAGAAGTTAAGTTTTACTGATTATTATTAAGGAAAAATATGTAAGGGTTTTTTTCTCCCTATGTTTACATGACTGAAAACAGCCACGTATGTGATCTGACTGTCACTATGTCCTGAGCACAGAATCCCTTCTCTTTCAAAATCCCTTCTCTTTCAAAAACTCTTTTCTATTTCCTAAATGCTAAATGGAAGTGGATATTTTTCTCTTATCCCAGTGACCAGCATCACTCTCCTACCACTACCAAAGCCTAGCTGGATTTATACAATCACCGAATCCCTTAAAATGTCACAATGCCTGATACCTTAAAAAAAAATAGGAGACAAAATTACTTTTATTTTTTTACCTCATATACACTATATTATATAAGAGAGCAGGAAATTACTTCAGGAGAATTTCAGGGTTTTTGTTTTCCTCAAAAGTGTTGTAATGAAAAAAAAATTATAAACCTTCCAAAAATATTTGCAAATGGTTTCCTCAAAAGTGTTGTAATGAAAAAAAAATTATAAACCTTCCAAAAATATTTGCAAAGGAAAACATCTCTTCCTTTCATAATCTGGGCAGTTGACATCTTCTGGGATTCTTATGAGATAATAATAATTCCATCTTGATAATGCTTCTTCCTTTGATTTCAATAAATCTTGATTTTAGGTAGCTTTAAAACATCTAAGCAATTACATAATAACTGATGGTAGATGTCAGTGTGACCAGGGACTACAGTTCAGTAAGATATGGCTTTTTTTTGGTCATCCTTCAAAGTGTTTTTCCTAAGTATTAACAACAGGATTTATAACACACCTATTGTTCAATTTTTACATAACACGCAGACTAATAGGACATTTTCCTTAGCAATTAATGTACCTGTTTCATTCCTGCAGCTTGGCCACCCATTCAGTCCCATAATATGTATTTAATACCCATTGTTACTTACAGATTTCAAAACAGGCCACTAGACTGCAAAGTGTAAAAACACTGTTTCCCATGAATATGTTACAGCTGAACAACTGTAATGCTAATTCATGTAAAGAACAGTCTAGGTCAACTTTGCAGATTTTCTAGCAAAACATGCAATTCAGTTAACAGGAAATTATAGCATTATTGACTTCAAGTGCTGAGCTGTGGTCATTTCAGAGTGTTTCATTACCCCTTCATTACCGAATCTGTTAAATGAGTACTGTAGAGGTTGTTTCCTTTTGTATCCTCCTCCCCTCTGCCCCCGTCCCTCTCTCCAGCAATGGTACAGCAACTCCATGAAAGTCATTTGCGTGTGGCTGGCCGATAGACTAGACCTCCAGCTCCATATTTACCAGCTGAAGACGCTCATCAAGATTGTGAAGGTAAACAGAATGTGTTCAAATGTGTGTTACCCACCAGCTCTAAGGAATAATGGCAAGATTCTGTCCTACCAAAAAAAAAAAAAAAATCATGGTATAAGTGGGTAGAAAAGTATCTCAAAAGCATACTCATTATCAGGGTTGTGCTACTGTACAATCTTTGCCTAGATGACTAAATAACATACATGTATTTTTTATCCAAATAAAAGAATACGTATTAGCAGATAATCACATTGTGAGGTGATGCAGATATAAAAACTCATGCACATTAGCTGAATGTAGTAGGTCCCCAATAAGATATGCTCATTTTCTTAAGACTAAGGTATGTTCATATAATACATTACTTCATATTTATTAGGATCATTCATGAATCTTCTTGAGGGCTTTTCAGCTGTATTTGCCAATAAAATAAGGAGAATCTCTCATTTTACTGTATCCTGCTATGAAAATTACACTCCCACTGTTACCGCCTGAATTCTTTTGGAAGTATGCCCATTCTTATATATAAAAGATGATCAGAGCCAGGTGTAGTGGTGCACACCTTTAATCCCAGCACTCAGGAGGCAGAGGTAGGAGGTTCCCTGTGAGTTCAAGGCCAGCCTGAGACTATGTAGTGAATTCCAGGACAGACAACCTGGGCCAGAGTGAAACCCTACCTTAAAGAAAAAAAAAAAAAAAGGATCAATTTGAGTGTTAGAACCTGTCCATACAAGACTCATAACAGATGTTAATGTATCTTCCATAGGGCATTTTAACTTCTGCTTTTCAAGAGAAAAAGTCATAGTCTTTATGTTGTATTCAGTCAGCAGGGCCTTTAAAAGGCTGTATTCATCAACATAAGGTTTTACTTTGTAAATTTTAGTGGCAACCAAAAATACCTCAAATTTAACTTTAATTAAAACTGAAGAAAATATTTGGCAATAAAGCTGAAAACTCGAATCTATAACAACTGTTCCTTTCAACAGAAGACCTTTCCTTCCATCTTTATATCATTTACAAGTGGTACTTATGTGTATGATATGTGTGTCTACACATGCACAGTGGTTCTCACCGTGTCATTCTGACACGGCATTATCAGCACCACCTGGGACCTGCTCAGAACTGCAATTTCCTATGTAACAGCCCAGACCAATGGATTTGGGAACAAATAGTAAAGATTTGGCAATCTATATATTAAAAACCCTCTAGAAGATTTTATTACATGCTAAAGTTTATGAATAGTTATTCTACTGCATCATTAAAAAATTCTCATCAGTCAAATATTTTCATCGTTCTCTTCCTACAGTGTAATTCAAATACAAATTATTTTGTGCTATAGATATGCATGTTAACACAGGTTAGAAAAACAAATAGGATGGTTCTGTCCCAAAATCAGGAGTGGGCACTTCTACTGGAATATAAAAAGAGAACGACATAGTCACAATAACAGTAACCATGACAACCAAAGTAAAATTGCTGCCACCCACAACATTTTGATACTTTAGCTATACATTACATTTAATAAAATATGTTTGATCTTAACCGTTTGGTACAAGGTATTATTTTACAAGACAGCGGAAAGCTCATAATATTATATGTAGATTTTACTTCTCCATTGCTTCCTTTTTATAGAAAAATGGCTTTAACAACTTTCAAGTAGTTTTTTTGCATAAAACATAATTAGTTTAGTGTTTATCTTCCATATACGATTGCCATATTTTCAAGCTCATATCTACTGTATTCAGCATATCGGAAATTGCATATTCAGCCAAACATTAGTTGATATATTCTTAGGCTCCTTGTTTTTAAAAATAAAATGTGTACTTCTTTCCTTGCCCAGCACTTGTTTCTCCAAATTGCTCCTTTTTTCATCTACACATCTTGATAATTAATGATATTGCACAATTTTTCAGCTTCATTGAGGAATGATTGACAAATAAAAATTACACATAATCAAAATATTCAATGTTGTTATAGTAACATGTACATAAAATATGCTAAGAGAATTCATCTTCAGTATTTTCATCAGTGAATGTTTTACATAACAGAACAACTAAATTTTTAAAAATTATACAATGGTATTTTCATTGTATTCTAATGCAGTCAGTTGTTTTATTTTAGGATAATTTCCATTATGGTTATCAATAGTCAAGACTTACAAGTGTGAAATTAAATTCTACAAATGTTTCACTTTCTATGCTTAACTTCTGTTCTTTTTGTCTTCTTTTTGGAGAGCGAGCCTAGGGCATGAAATGATAGTCAAGCACTCTACCACTGAGCTGCATCCCCAGCCCTGATTTTGGTATTGTTCATTTTGATACAGGGCTCTGCTGAGTTGTCCAAGCAGGCCTTGAACTTGACATCCTCCTGCCTCAACATCCCAAGAATCTGAGATCATAGGTCTGCACTGCAGGCTTAGCTCAGATGGAGGATTTCAATCTTGTCCCCATACTTAGACAGTGCTTTCTTGGCTTGTACATTTAATCAAGTCACAGGGCTTGGCTTAATAATTAAAAATGATTATTTTACAGTGATGATCAGGACAAATTAATAACTTTATGTTCTTATTGCTTTTTCTACTTTAAATAAACATAAACCGCTTTCATACATAGAGTAATCAGTTCTTTAGAACCCATATCTTTTCCTAATGATCACCTTCCAAAATTTTTTAAGAAGCTATTATATTAAATGACAGTCTGTGGAATTGTGAGGCCCTTAAGTAGCCTCTTTTTCCCACCTTGGACTTGGACTTGGACTTGGCCTGCATGCTACCACAAATCTGTGCCATCCACCCAAGGAGCCAAGCCACTAAATCAAGTTCTTATTCTACCCACAGGCACTGCCATTCTTATAGACTCGTGAAGACAAGTCAAAATATGTATGATAGCCAACTTTGCCATATGAAACCATGAATCAGTTAATTCAAGATGCTCACCAAAAATATAAAATAAAAACCTAAGGTCTATGAAATTATTCATAGACATCACAATGATTTAGATGAGAAGGGGAAAAGGAGGATCCCCAAATAATCAAAATGGCTATTAGATTTGTGTTCTCCCAGATGGCCACAGGGAGCAGTTCCCATGAACCAGTGGCTGCTTTTGCTAGGAGAAAAGAAGATAAGTGAGCAGCACCCTGTGGCAGGCACTTGTCTTAAGAGCCAGCCAAGTGATTGTGGGAGCCTGAGAATGTCCACGTGTTAGTAACATCTTATGTATTAGCGAGATTGCAAGGATTTCTATACCAAACCTCACCTCACCTCACTGATTATTGCTCGCTAATAGAATAGGGAAGGGGTCTTAATTGTATATAAATTAGAAAGCCTTTGGGACTGCAAATCCACCATTTAAGTGTGTCATGACTAACTCACTGATAATTAAGCTTAGTCTAAGCCTAGTCTTTCCAATAAATCCAGAAAAAAAAAACTTACAAGCTCAGTAAATAATTGTCTGTAGGACAATAGTTTAAATCAGATGCTGTATCTGTAGGTGACTATTTGTGTGCTTAATATAAATTGAATCTAATTAAAAGTCAGTAATAGGCTTTAACAAATACGTGTGGTAGTAATACCATATATATTAACTACCACATTTACTAGACACAATTCACCTTTTAGAGTCCTCTGTTCCAATGTGAATTATGAGTTTTGGGCCTCTAAAGCAATATCACCTTAGTTATAATTACTTGTATTTCAGAATAAGGGCATGCCTGTGTCATAAGCAAGCTCGTTGCACTTGGAAAAAGAATATGAATGTGGCATATTGTACATGCCACAGAAAAATAAGCTACAAAAATTTAAGCAAAAAGAAATTTGATTTTTTTTTTCGAGGTATGGTCTTGCTTTAACCCAGGCTGACCTGGAATTCACTCTGGAGTCTCAGGGTGGCCTTGAACTCACAGGGATCCTCCTACCTCTGCCTCCCGAGTGCTGGGATTAAAGGCATGTGCCACCACGCCTGGCTGAAATTTGATTATTTAAGAAAAAAAAAAGCACTCTAAATGGACATCATGTTGGCTGAGGAGACATTGAGCCCTGCAGCTCATTCCATCTGACTTCCAGACATTGGTGGCTTCTTGACTATGACTTATTTATATCAAGTGGTCAAATAAAAAGTGTTTGTCCTCATCCACCCACCCTTCGCCAGGAGAAGAGGACAAGGAAGTGGATGGAACAAATCCCAGTGCTCCCACTACCTGGTGGTGATTTTGCTTTCCCCAAAAGGCTGTCACTAGAGGCCAGGTGTGCTAAATGAGGGGATTAAGATGTACCTTCTGGCTCTCATGAATAACTGCCTTCAGTTCAATTGTCTGAATGTTCTGGTATTTTCTAAGTGTTGTAATAAAAGAGTTATGAACATGTCTGCTGTGTTCAGCAAAATCAAGCATCATTCAATTCCCAGCTTTGGGGGTCATGATATTAGGCCATGAGATGCAATAAACCTCCTTATTTGACTTTTTAAAATTTTTAAACAATAACAACAAAACCTTGCCACCAACATTCACTTAGAACAGTGACATGTTGACATTTGCTGACACTTTGACTAGCCCATATTCTAAATCCAGCTAGTAGAAAAATTGTGAAAAGAATGGGATCTTTGTTTCTCCATTTAACAACTGGATTTCTTTCTCTAACCCTGAAAACAAGTGCTACTAATGACAATATACCAGTCTTGTATAGGGCTTTAGGCTTAAGTCAGTGGGAGAGTTTTTGGTGTCTCGCATGTGCTAAGCCCTGTGTTCAAAACTAAATACTACAAAAAACAAAAATCACTAAAGAAACAATGTTCTACTTTATGTATAAGACATAAATTTTAATTTATCCAGAAATACAAATAATAGGATCTTTTTTGCCATAAATTGACACCTCTTATTCTATTGGACTTTCAAAGAGAAGACAAAAATCTTTATAGGCATTTAGATATATACTATTTACGTAGTGGCACAAATAAATACATTTTATAATTCACAAATGCTTAAATGAGAAGTTCTTTTATTAAAAGTAGGATTAATCCTCTCTTATATAGGCTTGTTCCTTCAGATGATTATATTTTATAAATGAAATATACATTTAGTACTAAAGACTCCTCAACTGAAAAAGTGAGAATTTATTAAAAATGAACAGAAGTAGATATCATGTTATCTTTCTTTACATTACTCAGTAGTAAATTCTGTATAATTTGTAATGTTTTGGGAAGGGGATTAAGTTTTTATCAGGTAGTCATAACATTTTGATCTAGTCAGAGGGACTAGTTTGAGTAACACTATCCAAAATCACTCCTATTTCTCTCCAGAAATACACTAGCAAGGTAATTGATGCATACAAGCCACACTTGAAATCCATTACTAGATTTTCCCAGATTATTTTTAAGTGTCAATTTTATACATATACATATGTCTATATGTGTGCATGAACAGGCACACAATGTAACTTACTGAAGTAAATGTTCTCTTCTTCCAGAAAACCTACAGGGACTTCCGATTGCAGGGTGTTTTGGAAGGAACTTTGAACAGTAAGACATACGATACTCTGCACAGACGGTTAACAGTAGAGGAGGCTACAGCCTCTGTTTCAGAAGGAGGAGGACTTCAGGGCATCACCATGAAAGACAGTGATGAAGAAGAAGAAGGCTGATGACACACAGCTCTGGAGAAGGACCTTGATGTTCTTTTGTGTACCTTGTCCTTGTAATTACATGTATGGTCTTGACCAAAATAAAATGCTTGTATTGCTTAAGAAATCAACTTGGAAATAGAGTTAAAGGGGAAAATGCCAAGTTTTTCTTTTTGTTTTGTTTTAAGAAAATCATCCTATATGTATTGCTTAACATAAAATGAGCTTTGGAACTTTTCCTCTTTTTCTCTCTCTCTCTCTCTCTTTGGCAATTCATTTTCTGTTCTTTCTACTTTCTTTCTTTTTAGCATATTTGACTTTTTTTCTGTAATCATGAAAATAATGTCCTGTGTTTAAAGTGAACATGTGTTTCCCATAATACAACATTGTAAGAAGTCAATCACCGTACTAACTCTACTGTACCTTTGTTAAAAATAGTGTGTACCTTACAGTTTGTAATTTATGTAAAGGTTTGTTTCTTAGTTAATTTGCCGGTGTTGTAATATGTAGAAAACTTAGCCTTGGTTTTCATTAGTCTGAATTGGCCTGCAGGCATAGTCCTGGGTTTAAAGGACTTCCACACCCAAACGTAGACTAGATCATCTATGGACCTGTGTCCGGTTCCATTCTGAACATTTCTTTCAAGTGTAACTCATCCACAGGTGTGCTTCCATTAACATACCACATTCCCCCACTTCTAAGTGTCACAGCTTGCCGGCAATAACAATCCGTTTGGTCATAGCAACCTCTGTATTTATTAGACTTGTATATGCAGTAAAAGATACGAAAGTATTTCAGACATACCCATTCTCTGGCTCCATTTTTTTTTTTGTTGTAGTTCAATACATTTCGTGATGTTTCGTTTAGAGAAAGCAAGTTATAAACATTGTGTTTTGTACCTTGTAGGCCCACAGATTTGTTAAAAGAATAATTGTAAAAGCATATATTCAGAGCAAAGGGAATGTTGACTACATCCTCAAATATTATATATTAGGTAATAGTAATAATAGCTAATAACTAGTTGTGTTAGTAATGCTATTGATGCTAACTAAGTTGGCACTGTAGTGGTAATCTCCTCAAAATGTTTTCCTCCTAGGATTTTGAAGGATATATTGTTATACTTTTAATTTTTCTGAATTTATATTTGTGGAATTAGTTTTCCTAAAATCTATTGGCATAGCATGCTATGGCAGTTATTCATAAGTCCTTTTTTGACTGGACATCTCAGGATATTGATTACCCAGGCAGTCACAAATTCTAGTGTTCCAGCAGTAACACCACCTCAGCCACCAAAGTAGCTGGGGCTACAGGCATATGCCAAGCACACCTGTATTTTTTACAATGAAGTTTTAAATTAAGTCACTTAACACAAAATAAGTGAAAGTATCCTTGAATTTATGGAAACTTACACCCTAAAATGTCAAAAATGGCAACCTCCAAATTTGTTCTGTGATATGATAAATGGTGATTAGGTACTCAGACTTATCCACAAATTGTTTTCTACATTCATACTTTGTAATATTTGTGCCCAATTCTTGCTTAGTTCCTGGAGCCAGGTGGCATGATAAATATGAAAAAAAGGCATTTTCTTCTCCTTTCTTAGATATGAGACTAGGGATTAAATGCTTTTGAAGGCACTTTGTCCTAAAATGCGCTCCCTCCCTCTTTCACCATCCATTGCTTCAAGCCCTCAGGTGTCTCCAATGGCACCTTCTCGGCAGTTTAGATTGCCCTGTATGTAGAAACCTTGGTGTGTAGGGGAGTGTGCTGGGACTCGAACCCAGGGCTCAAGTGTACATTCACACATTCATTAGGCTGCTGAGTACTCCAGAACCCACCTTCTTTACTTAGACATGAAATATCCATTCCCTTGATAGTGTATATGTCAATGTAATTGACTCACATCCTAATGTGTCCTATTTGATAATCCCAGCACCCCTTAACACTACAGGAATGCTTTAGTACAATAACCATTTGCCCAGAGAAAAGGTCCAGTTGACAAGATGCATAGGCAAAGGGAAGCATGGGGTCAGCGTGTCTGTGCTGGCCCTGCCCATGGCACCCTGGCCTGTCAGCCACTTGGAAGTTTCCTTCAGGTGTGGATGCCCTTTGGTCCTTCCTTTTCACACCCAGAGAATTTCCAAAAGTCATGTTCCCTCATTCCCACCCTCTGCTCCCACAGCAAAGATAAGGAACAGACCCTGAGAGTCATGGGGCTGCTCACATATTTGTGAGGACCACCTTCATTGACCCACCAAAAGATGGGAAGAAGAAGATTCAATAAAGTAAGTCTAAAAAAGAGAGAAAAGTGGGTTTTGGGGATTTGCCCAGAAATTCTCTTCAACCTAACTGCAAATTGCTTGAAATGACTTAATTGCTCATTGATGTGTGCTGACCATTAGGACGGCCGCCCAAGCATCTGTCTACTAAAGAACGCCAAGTTTTAGATGGAGGCGGTCTTTAAAAAGTACTTTTAGATGGGGGGAAGAGGGTAATTAAAAACAAGCCATGCAGAATTTTTGAGTGGGATGATTTTTAACTCAGAAGAAATGCCTCTATCCTGAATAATTTTTGGGAAAGGACAGAATACTACACTCCTGGCAGTTTCATGAGTGCTGTTACAGAAAATAACTGATCCAGCCTCACATCCAACGGAGCAGATTTATTAACCCATCTGGAAGGAACGTTCCTCCAAACACTTGTTGAAGAAAAATAATAACCATGCCTTTTCCGGAAAGAAAAAGGCGCACACAGCCCAGTGTAAGCCTCTCTGCTCCAGCTGTGGGTCGTTCTTGCATTCACGTATTTTTCCACTTGAATTCCCTTTAGCCTGTGTTCATTGTTCCTGGCTCAGGAGAGGAGATTTCCTGCTACTTTTGAAATGAACGCGGTTGCAAAGGGTCTTGGAACTCCCACCCTGCCCCCCAAGGGTCGAAGCCTAGCCTGGCACCTTTCTCTGTCTGGGGCGACCCTAGGTGACCGGGTTCAGCGCTTCTTACAGACGCACTTGAGTGAGAGGTAGAGCTGGGAGACCCCTTACTCCGCAGTTTGCATCCCAGTAGGGGAGCGCGGGGCGAACCCCTGCGAAGGACCCTAGACCCTAGAGCGACCCCGGCTGCCACCGGGTGCTCAGCGCGCTGGACACTCAGGGACCCAGATGCCACCGAATGCAGCCCTGGCTTTCCGGTCGCACTGATGCAGCTTTCCAGCAAGAGCTTGATCCCTCTCATTTCTTACTCCCAGCACAGAACATGGAAACTTCCCAGTCTGAGTCCCTCGAGGGGGACGATCTAGATCCATATTCCCGGGAGGTGCTCCTGCGCGGCTGGCGGCGGGCATCTGGGCACCGCGCAGCCCGGCCCAGCCCTGCACCCGTCCTCCACCCGCCCCGTGTCTCGGTTTCTGAGCAGAATTTGCTGGGGGACTTGTTGGATTGTGCCTCCTTCCCCACCCCCACCCCGAATTCTGCTCCCTGGAACCCTGGGGACAGGCCTGATCCGGGTAGACCTCGGTTCTTTGCCAGGCTCCCAGTAACACAATGCCTGGTTAATGCAGTTCCCCGCCCCAGCTCAGGATGCATCTATCTGAACAGGGGGTGTGCCTCTGACTTAAATTGCTCCCCTAAGATAGTTAAGGGTGCAGAAGCAGAACAGGCTGAGTGCAAGGTTCTGAGCCCAGGTTCCAAATGTGACATTAGACAGTCAAGCGTTGCCTTTACCCACATTCACTCATGTGTTTGTGATTCCAGCTTCTTCAGAAGATGAAGCAGGAGGGTCCGCAGGTGGAGCTCAGCCCGGGCTACCTCAAAACGGAAAAATCAAAGAGCTCAATGCCAGGCTTGAGGCCCTGGGGAGGGAAGAAAGTTTTGCATTTGTTCCTAATTTAAAGGACTGCCTGGAAAAGGGTGTACCAGACAGCAGCTTGGCCCACAGCAAAAAGCTCAGGCTTAAAGCTTAGAAAAATCTGGGTTTGAATACTCACAGCCAAGTCTCTTCCACATATCTGAACACTGTGGCCTTGGATGAGTTTTGGACACGTTGGGAAGGTTGTTGTAAGGATTAGAGACGTGCAATAAGTTCTGACTGTTATTTACTAATTCTTAATGGACTGATTTATTCCAAATAAATCGTGGGAAGCCTGCCTGAGCCAACAGACACCACCAGTCTTGCAGGCCACTCTTCTTGTAGTTGGCACAAGTTCCATTTGGCTTATAACCTCAGGGAATTCCAGCCCCACACCTGTCCTTCCTGTGCACTGGCTAGAATTGTCCAGTTCCTGCATTATTTAGACCTCCTGCCTGGTGGGAGAAGGGGGTAGGGGCAAGGTATTCTTGAAAGAATCATTACCCTGAAGTACCCTGAAGCTGAGACTCAGACGAGAAGCAGTTAAGAGATCTATCTACTGAGTCCATTGAGGATGCCCAGGGATGAAGAGCCTGGAAAGATCCAGCCAGCTCCAGACCACAAGCTAGGAATTCCTGAGATGGAAGGCCAGAGGCGTCAAATTCAAAGGAATTCAAGGGCAAAATCGTGTTCACTATTTCTGAGGTGTAAGGGTGTGTCACACATCCCAAAACAGGGTTGCCTACATATTGAGGAGAGAAAGAGAGAGAAAGAGAGAGAGAGAGAGAGAGAGAGAGAGAGAGAGAGAGAGAGAGAGAGAGAGAGAGAGAGAGAGAGAGAGAGAGAGAGAATATGGTCCCAGGCAGCCCAGAAAAACATTAAAAGAGTTCAGGTGGTGTTAGGGTGAGCCAGCATGGGGTCCTACCCTAGTTGGTAAACCATAGCACTTCTAGGATGACAGAAAAATGTGAACATCCTATACTGCAGGGCACATGGCAGAATAATCCAAAACCTCACTGCTGTGAGAGTCCTTTGCCCTCCTGGTGCTGGAGAATGGAGGGACACACAGTTGACCAAGCAGACACAAAAATGGTACATTTGTCAAGTAGGAAGACTTGACACTCTGCACTGGATTGGGACTGTGGCAATTTTTATCCTGAGGACTCGTCCTCTCCTGAATCCCATGACATTTTCTATCTCTCTGTAACTTTACAGTTAAGGTTTTTTAAAAATATTTTCAAGCAGAGAGAGAGAGAGAGAGAGAGAGAGAGAGAGCATCAGAGCCACCACCTTGTGGGTCTGGCATATGTGGGTCCTGGGGAATTGAACTGGGGGCCTTAGGCACTGGAGGCAAGTGCCTTAACCGCTGAGCCATCTCTCCAGCCCAAGGTTTTTGTATTTGGATGTTTATTTGTGAGTGACATGCGGGGGTGGGGGGGGGTCAACAATAAATATTCCAGACTTGGCAGGGCGTGGTGGTGCACGCCTTTAATCCCAGCAGAGGCAGAGGTAGGAGGATCAAGGCCACCCTGAGACTACAGAGTGAATTCCAGGTCAGCCTGGACTAGAGCGAGACCCTACCTCGAAAAACCAAAAATAAATAAATAAATAAATAAATAAATATTCCAGACTTGTCTCCAATTTCCATCCACATTGTCTCCCCTAGATAAGTGATTCTCACTTCCAAGGGGGAAGTGGAGAGTTCTTTCAAGTGAAGATATGATTTTCAAAACCCTCAGATACAACAGTTATTCCCCCTGCTGCTTGGCCTTTGTTTGTTTATTAAGTCCTTATACAAAAGTGACAGCAATGCATCCTTGTACAACAATTAAAAGTGGTGTATCAAATTATTTTATTTTCTGCTCAAATTGATTATGATTATGATCCGCCCTCCCTTTGTCCTACATGTACATTTTTATTGTGATTCAAAGTTTGATTAAATGCTGAAATTTCTTTTTTTAGGGCATTTCCTTAATATGCCATTAATTGTATTGCAGTAAGGAAGTATTAAAACTTTCATTAAAGAGGGCCACATAGTAAGAGATCAGAACCTGACATCACTGGGTCTCAAAAAGTGAAGTGAGACAGGGAAAGGCCAGGTGAGGGAGTCCATTGTGGGAGTGTAGAGCTTTTGTTAGGTCCTCCTGGCTGGATAGCCTGGTAATAGTTGTGTAAAGATGCTTCCAAGTTACTGTATTGAAGAGGCTAATTCTTTGTCATCTATTCATCACCACCGGTTTTGTTACACTGTATGATTACTAGGTGTGTTCTTTCATAAATTAGAATAGTCTATAGGAAGTTGATTAATTCTAGAAATGCATTAACTGCTTCCTAAGAAATGAAATCTGCTGCTAACAAGCTGGGATATTTTAAAGGGCTTTTGTAAAGGTTAATTCCTGAATTTATGGGAGGGTGGGGAGTGTTCCCTGGAGAATACAGGACTGAATGAGGGAGAGCAGGCCCAAGGACAAGGAAAGTCCTTGAGGTTGTAGGGGGAAAAAAGTCTTTACAAATGTGATTCCCATGTCTACTTTAAGACTTTCATATATTTAAGCTAAAATCTACCATTGAGTCCAAGGGTTATTTTTAAATCCAGTGCCTGAACATTTTGGAAGAGTTTCTAATTTTTAAACTGGATGATACTTCTTCATAGACAGAGTCGTTTTATCTTAAAATCTCTTTTAAATCTCATTGTCCCCCAGAAATGAAGAGGGTTTTTGATTTAGCCCCATTTTACAGAAAGAAAAAGAATCAGGACAAAGCGGAACTATCCATTTCTGTCTCTTGCTGTATATGGCCTTCCCCAGGTTGAGAGACCTGGATTTTTAGTGCCACAAATGTTCAGAACAAACTGGTGGTGTGGGAGTTTGGGAGGAACTTCTTCCTAAAAACAAGGAAAGCGTGTTCTTCATTTCCAAATGATAGTGAAAAGAAAAATCATTTTTAACTGTTTATCAAAGTAGCAACAAATATAAGGCATGGACAAAATAGATTGTCTATGGTTGGAAAAAATGAGCATTTTCTCAAATAAAATGTCAACATACCATTTTTAATACCTCTAGAAATTAATTTAAAATAACAGCCAAGAACCTAACTCATGGATTGGAATGGATGGTAGACAATGGATCTTTGGGGGGGGGACATAATAATAAAATACAGAAGACAGAAAAGGGGAAGAAAACCTTTCCCAGTTCTAATTACTCCTACGTCTAAATGAAGAGAGGAGAAGGCTCAATAGCGACCTGGGGTTGTGCCCTCGAGTCTTCCAGGTGATTGTGGACCACAGACAGGTAAATGGCACAGAGCAGGGTCCTGTAGGCTAAAACGCAGGGATACTGGCCGTCCTCCAATCCCTGCCTTGACTTCCCTTGCCTGGTGCTTGAGAGGGAATCATTAAGAAAATGTGGCAAGAAGCAGGGATTTCAGTTACTAGTGATATCCAAATCCAAAGCAGAAGGAAAGAAAAAAAAAAAGCTTTAAAAGTCACCTGCAGCAATCAGGTGTGAACCGGCCAGGTAAAATTCCCCACCTTATATTTGAGTGGTTAATTAAGAGTCCTGTTGACAAGAATCTTCTTTCAGTAGGTGTAGAGGCGTTCACTTTGGGAAATAATAAAATGAAAATTTTTTCTTCCTATTGAAGGGTAACTACTTTGCTTAGAATAAAACATCAGCCAAGTGAAAGAGAGAGATCCTGTGGAAAGTGAGGGACCCCAGTTCTTACTGTACCTCCTGCCTTTTATACACAGCATACGCTCTTAATTTTTAAAAAAACTTTTGCAATAACTCAAAAATCTAAATCTGTGTTATTATCACCTATTTCTCCTTCTCTTCCTTTTTCCTCCTCTGCTCCTCCCCTTTCAAGAGTGGTGTGAAAGTTCATATAGTCTCCGTTGTGAGTAAAAAAAACCCGAGAAGCTATTCGTGTGCCAGCACCGGGAACATATCCAGATCTGTGGTGTGAAGATGGAATATGTGCTGTCGAATTAGTATTTTTGTCCTTTAGGTTTACATCTACGCCCTTGTATTATGTAAATTTTTGAGAAACTGTGAATCACAGGGTTAGGTAGAGGAGACCCCCCCCTCCGCCTTCACAAGCAACAGGAGCCCACCCCATTCAATCTTTCAATGGTTTACAGCATGGTTCCCTTCTTCGTCCAGGGTTTTTTGTTGTTGTTGTTTATTTGTTTCAAACTCTAGACGCAATTTCCCTTCCCACCCAGGACCCAGCCAGTCTGCAGGGCCCAGAGGCTGCGACCCGGGCCTGAACTAGGGTCACCAGGCTCGGTGACATCAGCCTGCCAGCCCTGAGGTCACCGCTGCTCACAAGGTTCCAGCGTCAAAGACGCAGGTGCCTGTGTTTCAAGGTGTTTCTGGTACCTCGTCCTCTGTGAGGATAGACAGACACAGTGAAATTCAAAGACTAGAATTTGAGGAAAGGAAGATGGAGATGGTGGGAAGAGTGAATGAAAAATAACTTCCGAATAAGTTCAGACAAGTTGGCAATGTTTAAAAAAAAATTTTTTTTTGCCTTTTTCTTTTCCGTAGAGTCAGGATTTCAGAACTCTGTAGCCCAGGCTGGCCCTTAATTTCCAGCTATCTCCCCACCTCAACCTCCGCTGGGCAAGAAAGCAATAATTTAAATTAGTATTTGAAACGTTAGATTCCTTAATGACGGGCCAAGCCCTGTTCTTCTTGGGACTGTCTCAACGTGGATGTTAGCGTAGAACTCATATGATACACACGCGCCTGTGGAGAGGGCCAGCCTAATAGTGAGAAAAGGAAAAAGTGAACTGGGCCAGTCCCCCCCTCCAAGGCTTCTTGACAGGGTTGGACCCGGAGAGTTCAGGGAGAAGGAGAAAAAAATTCCAGTAAGAGATCAGGAAAGTAAGGTGCCCAGGAAAACGTGCTCAACAGAAATCCACTTGGGAAAATTTCTTCCTTTTGTTAGAACCACCGGTCACACCTACAACCAAAAGGTTTCCGAGAAAGGATTCTTGCAGACCGGGAGAGGGCGAACACACGCGCACACACACACACACACACACACACACACACACACACACGAAAGATTGTGCACAGGCCCTTTAAAATTACTTTAAGGATAAGACGGGCAAAACTTATTAAAAAGCTACCCTCATTCCTTCTGAGACGGGCAGCCAGGCGGGTTTCCTTCCACCCGATGTCTAGAAGAAACGACCCGTCCTGCAGTTACTCCCTGAGCGGTCAGAGCCCTTCAACAACTTTCCAAAAAGGCAGCTCTCGGCCATCTGCTCCTTGGGGTCTCAAACCCGATCCGACGCCCCCTCCCGAAACTTTGGCAGCTCCCCGCCCTCTCCCGCCGGGAGGGCAGGTGCCGCCCCAGGACCCGCGAGCTGGCGGAGGGGGAAGGGCCAGCGACCGCTCCCAGACCTCCGGCCACCCCCGCGCGGACCGACCCGGGAGCCGCGCACTCGGGGCGCAGCGGCGGTGCCGAGCCGGGCGCGCACCGTGCAGCCCAGCCGCCCGGGGAGCTCGGGGCGCGACGCCCCGGCTCTGCAGCCCCCAGATCCATCCTCCGCAGCCCCAACCTGTGCGTCCAAAACTCCTACGCCGAGCCCCGTGGCTCTGGGCCTTGGAGATGTCATTTGGACTGTTTAGGACGTGGGAGCCAGAACCCAGAGGTGGAGAGCCCGACCTGGGAGTTTTCAGCTATTCTGTGGCCCTTCGGGTTTCTATCAAAGAGCTTTGCCCTGCCGGTGGAATCGTGACTGAGCTGGGGCGCCGGGACCCCTTCTTCAGCCGCTGGAATGAAGGTCACTTTGGGCAGCCAAAGCCGGGGGTTAAGGATGGAAGCCGAGGCGTCCGAAAGCTGCGGGTCTGCGCGGGGCGCTCCCGGGCCCAGCGGCCATCCACGGGAGTTCAGGAGGTAACTGACTTCACAAAGGCTTTCCCAGATATCTGACTCAAATACTGTGATTCACATTTATTGCTTCTCTATACAAACTCAAATATTTTCATTTTTATGATTGACTTTCATTTCAGGGAATCAAGTAAAAAAAAGTTTGGACAAAGCACATCGACAGTCCTTCAACATCCTAGGCAGTATGACAAGAGTCGAGCTCTGTGTTGAATATTGTTTTATTGTGACTACAAAATGACTGCTTAAAATTCTCTTGGAGCTACTGCAAAATGCCAATCAGCCACTGCGCTGACCAGCTTTTCCTATCCTTGTAGACAACCGGCAGCGGGGAACAAATTGCATGTTTGGAATGTTCTCTTTCAAGTATTGCTGGGTTTGATTGCTTGGCTTTTAAACAGCTCCAAGAATAGACTGGAAAAATTGGACTTCCACTTTTAAGAACTTCTTTTCCACCAAGTCCAGCCCCGAGTCGTAGCCTCGCACGCAGTCCAGAGTCGCTTCACAGATCTGTGAAAATGGTGAGAGAAACCCCAGCATTAGTGCAGGACCAGAAACCAACCAGCCCTAGCTGTGGCACGAGTGCACTGTGCCACCAGCCATGTCTTTAACAACTCCAAAAACTCAACTCCAGCATTTACTTTCTTTTACAAATTGACTTAGTAGACAAATGCTGTTTTGAGAGAAATCATTTCTCTGAGTTTAAATAAAATCCTAATGTTAAAATAAAAGTAACAACAAAGGTCTAGCAACAACAGGGCACCCTACTTTCCCCCCAAAGAAAGGGGGGCTGATGAGCTCCCACACTCCTTCCTAACCTGTGATACCCTCTTTCATAGGCTATACAAAATTAGCAAGAATTACTTATTTGCTACCAAATCAACACAAACACATTATAGCTTTAAGTTTGAACTTGTTGGACATATGATTGGTAAGGTGCTGGAAACTTAGTTCCCACAGTGTATTTAGTAACTAACTTTGGGTATTTAAAAAGGCTCTTCCAATTTTCATTCTATTTCACCATCCTGCTTCCATCACACACCAAAAAGAACAACAAAAAACCAGAGAAAGACTGTAAAGGAATTTAGGAATTTTTTTCCTCTTCTGGAAACAAACTGTGTTTTGTGTGTGTGTGTGTGTGTGTGTGTGTGTGTGTGTGTGTGTGTGTGTGGTGTGTGTGCTATTCATTAACCAGGGACCAGTGTGGGTGCACATGAGTATGGGGGGTATTTGAATAATTAATAATAACAATTCTTTTGCTTCCTAGTAGCCTATTGCTGCTAACGAGTGAAGGGAAAGCCGACTGTTGTTTTTGGTGAAGGGGTGGAGGTCACAGGATGCTCCACAGGCTTAAAAGCCTAAAATTATAACCAGTGACATCAATGCACTTAGGATGTTTCAATGTTTCATGTTCTTTTTTTTATTTTAACAAATAAAAAACAGTACTTTGTTGGTTCATAAGAAAGTGGTTAAAGATTATGTAATATTTGACAATCTGTGGGTCTCTTATATTATTTTATTTCATAATGCAACAACTGACCAGAAACTACTTTGCTTATAGTAAGGGCTAAGTAAAAAGCCCTGGAAATTGGGCAAGTTCTTAAGTATGGTGGGGACACAGTTAGGAAGCACAGAGATCAAGTTAGATGGTAAAGGAAAAAGAAAATGCTCAATCACTTTAAAGTAGGACTTTTTTTCTTATGTTTCCAGAAGGTTTGAACCAAATCTGTTGTCTAACTTTTTTTTTTTTAATATATCAAGGACAGCTCTGGCTTTCTTTGGATATCTAATGCAGGAAAAGCCACACTTAAATTTCACCCTGCAGCAGGATTTAGGGTGGAAGAGCCAGGCAACTGCTGCCTTTCCAAGGCTGGGAAGGGGAGGCATAATTCTTCATCATCATCGCAGAGCAAAAAAAAACAGAGGTGGGAAGTGGGGAGATCTTAGAATTCTTCAGGAAAATCCAGAGAATCTGTAACAGACTTTCTATTTTACTACCAATAAATGAGTAATGGTCTCATGGTTTCTGTAAGTTAATCAAACATTGTTAAGAGTCAACCCATTTTATAAGCTTCTAAGTTTGCCAAATATGCTCTTACTTATTCTGTTATTTTCAAATATTTGGAAATAAGACAAACGATATATTGACAATAAGATAGAAACCCTTTCTATGGACATTTTATATTTTAAAACGGTTCTTTATATGAAGATTATGAAAAGTTAGTACATGATTTGGTTGTATAGTGAATGGAAAATATCAACAAATATTGGAACATCTCAGCTTGCATTGGTAAAACATATCTTCCGTCTCCAGCATTATCAAAATCAGAAACATCTCAAAGGAAAGGCATAATTGATACCGTGTTTGTGATACTCAAATGACATCCCGCAGACTTGCCAAAAAGGTAAATCCCTGAAAAGACCAGTAAAAGTAAACTGCGGAAATGTCAACCACATGAAACATGTTTACTCCTTAGGTTACACATTTCCCCTTGTTTGAATTTAGTGTCCTCAGAAGAAGAAACCGAGGTCAAATAAAGGCGGCATTTTTTTTCTCTTTTCTTTTTATCTTTTTCTTTTATTTTTGCAGTTGCAAAGAGGGGAGGGGGAGGGGAAGGAGAGAAGAGGGAGGGACACGCGAGAAACATAAAACAAACTGGTGGCGTTCGATCAAGATGGCAGGTACAAGTCAGCTGGACGCTCCATAGCTTTCTGTCTCCGAACTGTTCCTCGCTTCTTTGCCCGTTTTTTGTTTGTTTGGATTTTTTTTTCCTCCTTTAAACCTGGCCCTGAGGTGGAGGAGTGCAGCAAAAGGGGGATTTTTCTCTGTTGGGAAGCCTCAGGTAGGGAAGGGAACCTGATCCGCCCCAAAAGGCAGCAATTAAAGTCTTAGCCTCCACCCATCTGTTGTAGGACAGGGACCCCCTCACCAGCCTTTCCTCTAGCAAAACCCGTCCCTCTTTCGCTCTTTGTTTGAGCAGGGTAAAGGAAACAAGTTCTGAGGCCCCACGAGCAAAAGGAAAGAAACTATCCACTTTGGGGAACCAAGGCCAAAGAGCGCCCCAAAGACTCCTTCCCCTCTCAGACCCGCGCTGTGCCCTCCACTCCTTAGTCCCTTCCAGCTGCAACAGACCTTCTCTGAAGAAGCCATCACAGATCTGACAGAAGACACTCCCGGGCCTAGCTCCTAAGGCCGGGTGGCACCCACCCTACCTTTCCTCCATCTGGCCTCTTGGTCTCCACTAACTTCTAATAAAACCTACCACCATTTTCAGCAAATATTTCTCCACCACCCACCCAGTCACCCAGCCTCCCTTGTCAGGCCTCAAAAGCTCGAGTCCCAAATCCAAACTCTCTTTTCCCTTTGGCTCTTGGACACATGTGCTGAACTGGCTTAGGTAACAGCCAGAGTGGGGCTGAGGGGCCTGGGTCCCTGAACTGGTATGGGCTGGAAGTGGGGTACAGAGAAGGAGCGTCCTCAACAATCCCAGGGGTACCTACTCGCCTCCAACCACCAGCCAACTGCAGACCCTTCCATAGCCCTCACAAAAAGGCACCACACCACTTTTGGCCAGATACCTGGCGCGGGTCCCACACTCACCCACGCAGGGTTAACTCACGAGGTGGATGGTGCCTCGTGTGTGGGAGGCGACTTACCACCTTAGATTCGCAGCTCTGCTCTCCTCCTTGGCATCGGGGCGCCCGCTACTGAGACGCGGAGTTTCCCACCTACCTGAATGCCCCCCAAGAACGCTGAGCCCCAGGACTCTGCCGCTGGCGACCTCAGGCTGGCTACGGAGTGCGCCCCAGGAGGTGCGTGCTGCTGTTCTCCGTGCGCTCGCAGCCAAGGACATCGTTCCCGAACCTGCGGAGCGTTCTGGCCGCTCGGACAGCTCTACAGCCAGAGTTTGCTCCCCCGCCCCGGGACCCCGAGCCACACCAGGAGGTCACCCGGCTGGGGGGGGGGGCTTGCTGGGGCTTGGTGTCCCAGTTCTCTTTAGGGACCGGGACACAAGTGTCGCTGTGGCCACGACTCCCGTGCCGCGGTTCGCTTTGCTTGCTGCGCACAGACACCCCGACTGCTGCTAAGAGGCACGCAGACCCAGGCAGCTGGGGTGCGGGATCGATCAATTCTATTTTCCTTCTCCGCTCCGGCATTTAAAAAAAGAGAGCACTGAGCGCAGGTTCTGTAAAGATACGCTTTTTCAGGGCTCGCAAAGGAAACTCAGGGAAGCGCGCTTGCGTGTGCTTGTGTGTATCCGGGTGGGGTCCGATCCGAGTCAAGGTTTCTTGGGGTGTGACAACGCTTACTCCTTTAACGTCTCAACTTTGTGGACGACACTGAGTCTTTCCCAGGACTATTTTCACGGGCATCGCCTTTGCAAAACCACAAACACATAACAAGCCTCCCAAGGCCCTTAATTCTCAGGGGCATTTGGGGAGGCCAGTTACCTGCTGGTGTCTTCCAAACGGTCCACACTTGGTTGGGGCTGTGGAGACTCCAGAATGCCTGGGGCGCGCCGCAACTAGCCCTGGAGAAAGAAAGTGAGATGCAGGGGAGAAGGCAACCGCGGGGCTTAGACCCAACGGAACCAAGCCTGCAAACCCGGATTTTGTTTTTGTTTTTTTTTTTTTTAACTGTCCTAAGCTTCCTGGTCAAGGCTTTCTGGAGCTTGGCGTTTAATAAATCTAGCCTGGCATTTGCCCCTGAATTAGACTCTGTTTCCTTATTTAGCCCTTGCACAATGATTTTAGATGATGTCACTTAGAGCTAAACGAGAAAATTGATCTCAGATTTGCTTGGCCTCTAAAGCCCGGTTAAGCAGATTGAGAATTAAAAAGACAGAGGCGGCGAGGGGGAGGGGCGGCCGCGTGCGGGCGGCGGGCGGGGGGCGCGGCGCGGGCCGGAGCGCACCCGCCTCTTCTGGGCGGGGAAGCTGGCTCGCCAATGAAAAGTAGTCACTGACTGCAGAGGAAAAAAAAAAAAAAAAAAGTTTTCCTGTTGACTGTTGGAAGCGAATTGAGCAATTATCTAGTTTACCTTCTCCTCTTGGAAGTTAACGATTGGCGAGATCTTGGCTGCGTTATTGACACAACACTTTCTATTCATAGAAATAAGTAGTGATTGTCCCCGAGTCATTGGTGCGCCAAGAACTCTGCGATGGGCTGGCTGGAGTCCATTGGGCTGGGCAGGCAGGTTCGGCTCGCGATGCTGGGGAGGAGGAGGAGGAGGCTGCTGGTGGTGATGGTGCCTGTCCTCCTCTCCGCAGGTCTGTGACAAGCCGGGGAGCAGGCGACGACCGCGCCACCGAGCCCCGGCCGAAGGACGCCGGCGACTCAGACATGGACAGTAGCTGCCACAACGCGACCACCAAAATGCTAGCGACGGCCCCAGCCCGGGGCAACGTGATGAGCGCATCCAAGCCCTTGGCTTTCTCCATCGAACGAATCATGGCGCGCACCCCTGAACCCAAGGCCCTGCCGGTCCCCCACTTCCTGCAGGGCGCCGTGCCCAAGGGGGACCCCAAGCACTCTCTGCACCTGAACTCGTCGATCCCCTGCATGATCCCCTTCGTTCCCGTGGCCTACGACCCGAGCGTCAAAGCGGGGGTGACCGGCTCGGAGCCGCGCAAGGCGGGTCTGGAGGCCCCGGCGGCGCCGGCCGTGGCGCCCGCGGCGCCCGCGTTCAGCTGCAGCGACCTGCTCAACTGCGCGCTGAGCCTCAAGGGCGAGCTGGCCCGCGACGCGCTGCCGCTGCAGCCCTACAAGCTGGTGCGGCCGCGCGTGGTCAACCACTCCTCGTTCCACGCCATGGGCGCCCTGTGCTACCTGAACCGCGCGGACGGCCCGTGCCACCCGGCCGCCGGAGTGAACATCCACCCCGTGGCCTCCTACTTTCTCAGCTCCCCTTTGCACCCGCAGCCCAAAAGCTATTTAGCCGAAAGGAATAAACTGGTGGTTCCCGCGGTGGAGAAGTACCCTTCGGGAGTAGCTTTTAAAGACCTGTCCCAGGCGCAGCTGCAGCATTACGTGAAGGAGAGCGCCCAGCTTTTGTCGGAAAAAATCGCGTTCAAAGCTTCGGATTTCAGTCGCGGCTCTCCGAATGCTAAACCCAAAGTTTTCACGTGCGAAGTGTGCGGAAAGGCAAGTGTTATAGAGGAAGACGATCCCTTCCTAGCTCCTTCCTTCCTTCCTTCCTTCCTTCCTTCCTTCCTTCCTTCCTTCCTTCCTTCCTTCCTTCCTTCCTTCCTTCCTTCCTTCCTTCCTTTTTGCCTTCTTTCCTTCCTTCTTTCCTTTTATTGTTTTAGGGAGGTAATGATATATCCTTGTTACACTTCCTCCTGTCCAGCTTGATTTCAGATTGCTTCTTTGGCTAACCTGTTCTATGTGTGTTTAATTTCAAGGTCTTTAACGCACACTATAACTTAACCCGTCACATGCCGGTGCATACAGGAGCCAGACCTTTCGTTTGCAAAGTGTGTGGGAAAGGGTTCCGGCAAGCCAGCACCCTTTGCAGGCACAAGATCATCCACACGCAGGTGTGTTCCTCTGCGGTGGTGTCTTCTGGTAGGCGTCGGAACTGTTAAAAATGGTCGATAGAGCCGTACTCTAAAGTTTCATATGTGTTTAAAAGCGTCTTGGGAGTTGCTGTGCATTGTGTGCCTTTGTCGGGATGCGGGACTCTACCTAATAGTAACAAACTACCTTAACTTCTCTGACTTCTCTTCCCTTGTTTAGGAAAAGCCTCACAAATGCAACCAGTGCGGCAAAGCATTTAATAGGAGCTCCACGTTAAATACGCACACCCGAATCCACGCAGGCTACAAACCGTTCGTGTGTGAATTCTGTGGCAAAGGATTTCATCAAAAAGGTATTGGACCCAGGAGATGTTTCCTCTCAGGCTGGTCTTTGGAAAGCCATGTTGGGGATATCTTAGAAAATGGCCTATAAAGTGCAACCAAGTTACCTGGGGCTTAGGTTGCTGTTCCCCCGCCCCATTCTCAGATCTGATTACTGTTCTAGAAGGGCATGGTTAACAGATGTACCAAAGGAAAAGTTCTAACTGCCCGTTTTCGTTTTTTGGATAATTAGATTGTTGAGAACGTATTAGTAGAGGAAATGAATTCAGTGTTTATGTTTAAAAGTAAATTTACGTGGGCATGCGCCTGGCACCCCCTGGATTAGCACAGCCTTGTTGGGTGCATCCTCTCCCTCTGGTTCAAGCTTTTTGCAGAATGCCTCACACAGTCATTTGTCTGTTTCAGGGAATTACAAAAACCACAAGTTGACCCACAGCGGGGAGAAGCAGTTCAAGTGCAATATCTGCAACAAGGCTTTCCACCAGGTTTACAACCTCACCTTCCACATGCACACCCACAATGACAAGAAGCCTTTCACCTGCCCCACTTGTGGCAAAGGATTCTGCAGGAACTTTGACCTCAAGAAACACGTCCGAAAACTGCACGACAGCAGCCTGGGGCTGACCCGCACGCCCACTGGGGAGCCTGGCAGTGACCCGCCACCCCCACTCCAGCAGCCTCAGCCTTCGACTCTGCCGCCTCTGCCACCCCAGCTGCCACCCCCTGGGCCTCTGCAACCTGGCCTCCACCAAGGCCACCCGTGATGGAGGCCAAGGTTCCTCCCAACCCCAGTCAGGGCCCCCACTATTATGGAGGCAGGCAGACTAGACCTGGACCTCCTGACCCAAGCTCCTCTGATGAACCCAGGGCATGTTGGGCCCCTACCTTAGGGCACACCAGAAGCCTCTGCTTTCCTCCACCTTCCGCCTCTTGCATGCACCTGCTAAATGGTTTTGTGTATTATATTCTATAGGCACTAACAATTATGAGAAACTTGGAGGGGTTGTTTTCATTGTCTTTTTTTTTAATTTGAAAAGACTTTTCATCTTGGGTGGAGAGATGATGTTTGTTTGTTTTTTAAAACAAATTTCTTCTGTATTTATTGAGATCTGTATTATTCTACCCGGGAATGCTGCACCATATTAATTTTATTATTGTATATATTTCCATTGTGTTGGTTCTGCTGTCTCCAGATGCCTGCTGATTATCATTTTTCTCCTCCCCTGAAGTAACAAATCCCTGTGTGTATGTTACACACACACACACACACACACACACACACACACACACACACACACACAGATGTGTGTGCCCATAAAGGCACATTGCACACCTGTGAGACCATGCATACACATTAGATAAGGGTGATTCATTATGAATGAAATTTGGTTTTGATTCTTGCACGTGGAAGTTGATTTATTGACTGTTGGAAATAAATACTTGGAACATGCTTATTTAATCAACAAACTTTAGGGCTGTTTGTGTGATTCAGCTAAACATCCTGGTTCCCACTCTCCCATCCACCCCCCACAATTTTTTTTAAAGTTCAATTTTGGATTAGTAATACCTAATAATTTGACCTATTTATGAAATTCAAATAGTCTCTCCACATGCTTACAAGCGTGGTTAGGAAACTTGGTTTAGCTGAGAGAAAGAAGATGGGTATTTGCCTAAGAGAAATATAACTTTGTCTTGGGCTTTCTGATAGATTTGTAATGCACAAAATGAGGACAGAATGTCTAGAGTGTCTATTTTATACGTTTCTACAACACCTTATAAAAATATGGCTAGGCAGTATTCTTCCCATCCGGAAGGCACATTCTAACTTGTACCAAGCTGGCAAGGAGAACTCCGTGTTTTTCTATGTGTATACATGTTTATAGACGAATATACTTTCCATTCAAGGAGGAAACATGGATGAAAACCAAACTGTGGCGGGTGCCAGGTCCTTGAAATGCGTCAAGTGATAATCAGCAGCTCCGCTGTGAGCTCACAGCGCTGGCTCTGGTGTTTTCTAACTGCAAGCCTCTCCTGTTTTCTTGCCAAAACAGTGAAACAACTGCTAAAGACTTTAATTAAGAGGGGTAATTAGTTCAGATTTATCAAAGCCGGGTTGTTATACTATTAGCTGCTCAGCAGAAGCTGCCAGACAAACTCACAGGCCAGCACAGTAGTCCTGCTGGAGTAAGCCACATCCTGGGAGTGAGGCTGGGGGGAGCAGGCAGCAGGCGTCCCTGCCTAGGCCACTGTCCCCACCGCCCTCCCAGGCCCAGGCAAGCAAGCAAGCACTGCAGCCCGTGGGCGTGTCTCGGCCCCTCCTTTGACCCACAAACTCCTGGGCTGTGGGCTGCAGAAATCCATGATCCACGGGCTTTAGTTCCGGAGCAGCCAAATATTTTCATGTTGGCCAGCCCCAAGGTCATTCAACAGTTGCAGGAGAGGCACTGGGTAGCTTGTCTTGCAGCAGCCAAGGAAAGGTGGTGCTGTGGAGTGACAATCCTGTTGGAGATGAAAGATTGTCAGGGGGACATTGCAGGGTGTTAGGCAACTTGTTAGGCAACTCACCTAAGGAGGAACGCTCTGTGCACAGATTGGCCTAGGAGGAAGGAAGGTGCAAAGGGATGACTGTGGGGGAGGATGCGAATACCTTGGAGACCTTCCCAAACTGCCTTAGTTCTTTCAGGGTTTGAAAGAAAGATCTGGCTAGTGTGGAACCCGCTGGGCAGGCAGAGGTCCAGGAGAGGAGGAGGTATTAACGCCTGTTGCAGACTTTTCCAAGGTTTGACCCACTGGTCATGTCCAATCTGCAACCCAGACACCCATCGGGGAAGAAGTCCCATTTCAATAACGATGAATTTTCATCTGGATATTTCTTTGGTTCCCAGCTCACCTCAGTCCCACCTTGTTCTTTTGTTGAGACCAAATCCATATTGCATTTGAGGAGGGTTTGGCAACTTCTTAGTAGATAGATTCTGAACTTGCCGCCCCACATAAACCCAGTGCCTCTCTCTGAATATGGCATTGGACTTGATTATCTGGTTTCAGGCGCTGACCACATTCCCACGGAGCTGCCAGCCTAGGGAGTTTCGGGAAATGCTTCCCAGGTGACAGGCAACCATCTTTTCAAAGTGGCTTAGTTGGATCTGGAAAGCATTTGTTTTCTTTGAGGATGAAGAATGAGATCAGGGGTCATTATAAATTGCAATGTATGTATTTAAGTTCAAGGGCAGAAGATAGCCTTTTCTTCTTGAGCTCATTCTCAATTAGTATTTGAACTTCCTCTCAAAACTCAGGTTGTAATTCCTCTAGACATTCAAGGTGACACCATTGTATTGAGGTGAGGAACAACATTATTGAGGAAAGTTACTAAATCATAAACTACTTCTACTTAGGGGGTATTTCTGTGTGGCATTTCCACCTAGCTCATCCCAATGTACTTTGGCTTGCTGAACAAAGAAGTTGTACATGGAAAAAATGAATTGGTATGTGGCAATATAAGCATATAAAAAGGAAAAAAAGAGAACAGAGAGAGAGAGAGGGAGGGATGGAGGGAGGGAGGACAGAAAATAGAGGCTCTGTTATATAGAAAATCTGTCACTGTAGTACAGAATGACCTTGTACAAGGTTTGATTCCTATGCTGCAGTAATCCCAGGGAAGGTGCAAGGGAGGAAATTGTTCTGTCAGCTAACAGGTTTGAGCAGCCTGGAGTGTTGGTGATTACACAGAGGAGGCCAAAGTGAAAATCTCTAAAACTAAGCACTCAAGAGAACCACTTGTCAGGAGATCAGTGAACTTTGATTTATGACAAGGCTCTCAGAGCTTACTATAATCAAGGAGTATCTCCTTAAAGACAATATGAGCTCAGGGATTAAGTTTATGGTAGGAAAATTGATAAAGTGGAACACTTAGCTGATAGTCAGTGGAAGACCTTACAATTCTCTCTCTGGCAAATACTGAAAGGTGATTTTTTTTCTTTGACTATCCTCTGTCTGTGTGAGCTTACATAGCTTTTTTTTTTTTTAAATACCTATTCATAAAATATGTACTCTAAAAAAGTACATATAGCTGGCTTTGACCCAGTCCATCTTCCCATAGTGGACATTAGACAGCATTTCTCTCACTTATAAGGACCGAGGCCAGTGTCTACATTATGTACTATGAAAATGACTTATCTCCAACTTAATTTTTCTCTATTTATTTGCACGTGTGTGTGTATGAGTGTTCTAGGGTCTCTGACTTTACATGGCTGATGGAGAATCAAACCTAGGCTAGTAGGCTTTGCAAGCAGGTACTTTGAACCTCTGAGGCATCTCTCTGGCCCAAATCTCCAGCTCTCTGGTAGGGGAAGATGGCTCCGTAGGGATGATGGGATGAATTGTTGAAAGTTGTGATCCAGGCAGGCCTTATGTTTTGTTCAGTTTTTGGACATAAAAATTTTATAAAATAAAATTAACAGTTAGTAGTTAACCCCTGTCGATTTAACACATACCCCTAATCTAGATTTCTAACAATCTTTTTCCAAATGTAATATTTTATTCAGATTTTTAATACTTTAAGAACAAGTTATTATGCAAGACTAGGACTAAGTTGTCACATTTTAGTAGTAAGTAAAAGCATTACTTAAGGAATTGGTGTGTGGCAGTATTGTCAAAGCAGCAGCTTGTTAGTAAAATTTGAAATTCAATGAATTTCTTATGGAACTTTGTGTTTTCCAAAATGAAGGAAAAAAAAAAACTAATTTATGAGATGAAGTGAAGCCACAATTCCCAGTGCCTGGGAATTCTGCTGGGTAGATTTCCTCCTTAGATTAGTGGCAGTCACCAGGGTAAGAAAGCCTTATTTTGTTAGAACTGGGGGGGCAGTTTAAAGAGTTGACCAGCATATAACCGTAACGGGTATGATCTGAGTATCTCAAAAACATGTGATTCTAAGATATAAATAAATTCAAAATTGGAGCAGAAGAGATGCTTTCCTTTATTACTTATAAACTCTGGCATTGGATGAATCTTTTTCACTTACAAAGTTTACTTTAAGAGAGGATGACTCGTTCTATTGTGAGAACGTACTTTAAAGAGCAGGAACATCAGAATCTAAATCCTAATGGGATTATGAAGTTGTTGTCTTTGAAGAGAAGGAATAATTTAAACCCAATAAAACATTGATTTTTAAAAAGTATATTTTGCTGAAGTCATATTGTTTTCACCCAATAAATTACATGGCTTAAAAGGTTAACTAAAAACTAAGAAATAAGCTGTACTTTTAAGTAAATGATGCCTTCTTATGAATTTCACCACTTCTAGGAATTAATCCATGTGCCCATTCCAGCTCCAGAGCAAACCAGAAACGAATAACAATAATGCCCGCCAGCACACCTGTCAGCTGTGACTCTTTGGTGCTACAACAATGCCAGTTTAAAGCACTGTAAGGTATCTCACTCCATGCAATAGAGGAGAGGAAGCTGGGTGCCTACATGGCCTTGCTGGGAAACTGTTTCATGATTGTCATATTTTTCTGCATGTATTGTGACATGTTACCCATAATGGAGTTTGAGAGAAAGTCAAAATTTACCAGACCATAGAATAAGAACAAAATGACCACAAACAAACATGAATGCTTTCTGTTCAAGTCTAAGGTGGCATTGGTGCCAAAGATAGAGGCGGCATCAGTCTCAAATGAAATCATGTTGCTATTAGTCTAAGGGAGATCAAATTGCTAAGTAAAGATGGGATAAAATTCTGCCAATACAAGTCACTTGGGTTAATAGTTTGCTGTCAAACAAACAAATGTTGCTGGTGGATATAAAGGTGTGGGAATAGGAAGAGAAAGCATCAAGTGTCAGCTCCTAACCAGAGCCAGAAGTCTACCACAAAGATCTCAAACTTGTTTTAGCTCTTCTCAGCAGCAATAATAGAGAAGTCTTCTTTCTTTCTTTCTCTTTCTTTCTTTCTTTCTCTTTCTTTCTTTCTTTCTCTTTCTTTCTTTCTCTTTCTTTCTTTCTTTCTCTTTCTTTCTTTCTCTTTCTTTCTTTCTTTCTTTCTTTCTCTTTCTTTCTTTCTTTCTTTCTTTCTTTCTTTCTTTCTTTCTTTCTTTCTTTCTTTCTTTCTTTCTTTCTTTCTTTCTTTCTTTCCTTCCTTCTTTCTTTCTTTCTCTCTCTCTCTTTCTTCTTTCTCTTCTCTTCCTCCTCTTCCATCTTTTCTTTTTACAGAGAATCTGAAAGTCCAGACCAATGTGTAGTTCACCAGTCAAAGAAACAGCAATAAAAAGACGAGAATTTTTTTATAAAGCAAAAAGTGTACTTTATCAATAAAATGTGAATCAAGTCAAGAAGGTTTGAGCTGCCATAACAAGCCATCATAGATTGGGTGGCTTCAATGTTTAAATTTATTTTCTTACAGTCTGGAGGTTGAAAGTGTCTGGAGGCATGATTCACAACAATAAATGGAGAGGGCTCTCTTTCTACAACCTTACTGTGGAGCGGGATGGAGGCCTTGGTGCACCCATTCTCTCTTTCTCTCTCTCTTTCTCTCTCTCTCTCTCTCTCTCTCTCTCCTTGAAAATAAATAAATACATTAATTAATTAACTATTCTTAAAAAGGAATATCTTGGGGCTGGAGAGACTGCTCAGTGGTTAAGGCACTTGCCTGCAAAGCCTAACAACCAGGTTTGATTTTCCATTACCCACATAAAGTCAGATGCAGTGATCACATTCAGTAATGAATGTGTCTGGAGTTCATTTGCAGCTACTGAAAGCCCTGTCTCTCTTCTCTCTACCTCTCTCTGCTTGCAAATAAATAAATAAAAATGTAGAAAAAAAGGATATGTTCAGTTTTGTCTGAAATCCAGTGATTCACTTGGACAGTTGTGCTCAATTAGGGAGTTATTCTCCTTGTCCTCCTTTCCCCCATGACTGTTTGGCTCAAACTGTAAACTTTCCTTTATCACATTGATGGAGAAGTATCTGTTATTTACCAAATAGAGAGTAGGGATACTTCTGAGGTTCCTAAAATGAGTAGGACAGTCCCCTCAGCAATGACTATCTGGCCCACAATATCAGGAGGGCCTTGGTTTAGAGAGTCCAGTTCCTAACATAAGTTCTGATTGGGTCATTTTTTAAAAACTTTTTATTGACAGCTTCCATAATTATAAACAGTAAACTATGATAATTCCTTTCCCACCTCCACTTTCCCTCTCTCAAATCCACCCTCCATCATATCCCCTCCCCTCTTAATTAGTCTCTCTTTTATTTTGATGTCATCATCTTTTCCTCCTATTATGAAGGTCTTATGTAGGTAAAATTAGGCATTGCCAGGTCATGAATATCAAGGCCATTTTGGTATGGAAGATGGCAGTCCTCCCCTTCCTTTGGCTCTTATATTCTTTCTGCCACAATGGTCTCTGATCCTTTTTAAAACATATCTTTATTATGAGTATGTATATAGATTTTATGAGCAAATCTTGTGAATGTGTCCCCATTTCCCTCCTCTCTGTTTCCTACCCACTGGGGTCCTTCCTCAGTGTGCATACTGGATCTGTCCATAGGTTAGAGGGTTATGAACTGCACTAGAGGTAGCCAGGTTTTCTTTCATTTTTCCCATTGTGTGTATTGTTGCTGAGGGGGGCAATGTCTCTGGATATTCTCCCCAGTTATGACTCATCTTTCTGCCCCCACTTCTGCTCAGTTCCCTGAGTCATATTTTCTTAAATATCTTTTTTATGAATAAGTTTATACATTGTATGATCAAATCTTGTGAATGTGTCCCCATTTCCCTCCTCTCTGTCCCCTACCCACTGGGGTCCTACCCATTGGGATCCTTCCTTGGGGCACATACTGGATCTGTTCATAGAATAGGGGGTTACAAACTGCAGCAGAGGAGACAGTTTTTTCTTTCTTTCTTTCTTTCTTTCTTTCTTTCTTTCTTTCTTCTTTCTTTCTTTCTTTCTTTCTTTCTTTCTTTCTTTCTTTCTTTCTTTCTTTCCTCCTTTTCCCTTTGTGTATTGTTGCTGAGGGGGACAATCTCTCTGGATATTTTCCCCCACCATGCTGAGCCTTGAAAGGTGTGATAAGGCTGTCTCAGTGCTGAACACTCCACTGTCACTTCTCAGTACTGTTGCCCTTTGAGTCATCCCAGTGGCCACCATCTGAAGAGAGAAGCTTATCTAACAAGAAGTGAGAGTAGCATTAATATATGGGTGTACACATTTTTAAAAAGTGCTTACAGGGCAGTTTGGTGGGCATAATATTATTTAGCCAGACAACAGCAGGCCTTACTCCCCTAGTGCTCATGACCTACACTGCTATAAGCTTTTGACTAGGTCTTCAGTACCAGGAATGCATTCCCTCCTGTGGTGTGAGTCTCCAGTTCAATTAGTGCTTTGTTGGTTTTCCCCATAACATATGTGCCACTATTGCACCAGTTGGCTCATTCGGCCTGACTGGCCAATTTTAAGGCTTGCAAGGTCCACTGCTGCTTACCACCATTGACGACTTCTCTCTCCCATAGGGCTGCATGCAGCCATAGCTTTTCCAGCTTTCTTTTAGGTGGTTAACAGGGAGGAGGTTTTCAGCTCAACTTCAGTTTGATTTCTCAGTGACCTGCAGCCCAAGCATGTGGAGTCTTCAGAAATAGG
>PVHP010000863.1:64592-124319 GCA_004024765.1 Zapus hudsonius
GAACACTTAATTCTTCATCTATACCCTTGCCTGTCTTGTTTGCCAGGCACTCAGTGTCTGTAACAGCATTCTCCCACAGCAGGTGCTTGAGCATTGCTGAACTGTCATCAGATCATCAGCATACTGCAGCTGTGGATAAGAAGGTGTAAACCAAAAAGCTTTGGGAGGGAAATAGCTTAAAGATATTTATTGATAATATAATACTTTTATGCTGTTTTATGCTTTTATAGTTTTTATGTACATTATCTCATTTCATTGCCTAAAAATAATTATGAATTTAAGAACATCATGTTTAAAGCATCATTTACAGGTGAGGATTTTTAGGAATTTAGGAATCCCTGGGAGGGATTAGATGTGTATAAAAATGCAAGAGATCCTAGGCCAGTGAATTCCCATTTCTGGTTCTTGGCTAAGTTATCAGATGGGATCAGTGCATTCAGGATGGTATGTTAGAAGACTTGTCCAAGAATTAAAAATGTGGACTCAGAAAAGGGTAAATTATGGATTATAAGATTTATAAGAATTATAAGATTTTAGGGAGAGTTAAGTGGGAAGACAAAGCAGGAAATCCTCCCCACCTTTCCCACCCTGACTGGGTAGGGGGAAGGGAGATGGAGAAAGTTTCCCTCCCTTAAAAAGCATCCCTCTTTAGGAAAGCCTCTGGGGAAGGGGATCACACACACATGGAAAGCAAGCAAAAAAGAACCCAAAACAAAACAGTGATAAACCTACACAAAAAGAAATTCTCCTTTTCCGAAGGAGAGGTGAGACCTCTAAGATCCCTCTCCCAGAGGGAACTTGGAAAGAGGTAATGGGCCAAGAGGGCTCATGCGTGTGGCTCAGGCTCATTTATATGAGTCAAACATCCAATTAGGAGAGCTTCATCATTAGACCCAGGTGTGTTAGGGAGGGACCTATTTGGTTGGTAGACTTAAGAGGCCAGCCCATAGATGTGCTAAACTGGGAAAAACTTGAAGAAGAAGAAGGAAGCAATTGCTGAGGAGTTGTTACTTGCAGACATCTTAGATGAGACTAGATCAGAAGTGGGTTCTAGGCCTGCCAGGGCAGGCAAGGTGGTAACTATGTTTCTGTGGGCCAGTCACTATCTAACTACCAATCGGAGAAAAGATTACCTTTCTCCTAATCTGCATCAGAGAGACTTGCACAGGGTCACCCAACTAGGAAAAGGCAGAGCCAAAAGAAGACTAGACCATGGATTTTAGTTTTCTGTCCCCAAGCTCACATCATTATAAACTATCTTAAGAAAAATATTGGAATCAACAAGTCCCAATAATGTCATGGGATACCAAAGGAATAGAGCTTGCTAAAGCCCAGAATAAATCCAGTCTAAATATATTCATAATTAGAGATAAAATCTTGCTCTCAAAATACAAAATTTAATTAAATATGAGGCAGAACCTTTAGATTGTACATGAACAATCAGGAAAGTTATAGAATCTCCATTGTTCATGGCAGAAAATGGAATAGTATGTAATTTGGTTAGGTATTGTCATAGTCAGCCACACACTGCTGGGATGAATCTCCAAACCAGGCACAGTTTATGGGAGGAAAGAATTTATTTGTAGCTATAGATACAGGGGAAGTTCCAGAATCCAAAAGCGGCTGCTCCCCTTTCACAGGTCCAAGCAGAGACAGAAACCCACCACCTACACCACACACATACACTAGCAAACAGGCAGGAGGGCAAGGAGAGAATTCTTTCACCTTTAGCTGCCTTCCTGTGAACATCCTCAGAAACCCACCCAAGATTACTTGAAAGGTCAGGTTGACAACAAAACTTCACCATCACAGGTACTTTTGAGATAATTTAATTTCTTTTTTTTTTTTTTTGAGGTAGGGTTTTTTTCTAGCCCAGACTGACCTCACTCTGTAGCCCCAAGCTAGCTTTAAACTCACTTTGAACTCACAGCGATCCTCTTACCTCAGTCTTTGAATGCTGGTATTCTTTAATCCCATGCACCACCACTCCCAGCTTAATATTTTTATTTATATACAGTGGTGGTCAGTGGTTACTTTGTGGTGGTTTAGATGTGAGATGTACCCCATAACCTCATGTGTTTTGAATACCTGGTCTTAATATGGGGAAGGTGGAGCTTTACTAGGGGAAGTGTGTCATAAGGGGCAGGCTTAGGGGTGTTATAGCTCAGTTTCTCTTGCCAGTAAGAGCTCCGCTCTTGCTGTTTTCTACCAGCTTCTGTGGCAAGATGTGATCCTCCTCCTCTGGCATCCTGTCTCTACCATGATTAAACTTTCCCTTGAAACTGTAAACTGAAATAAAACCTTTGTGCCCATCAGCTGCTTTTGGTCCCCAGCAATGAGAAGGTGATTAGAGCACCCTTTATCTATGGTTTGACTTTTCCCATGCCAGTTGCCTATTTTAAACAATGTTCCACAAATAGTGAGCGAAAATGTAAAAATAAGTAATTCATAAGATTAAAGGGGCATACCATTTTGAGTAGATTTACCCCCCCTCATTTTACCCATCCCTGGTGGGACATGAAATCTATTCTAGATCTAGAGTATCCATGCTCTCTATGTACAAACATTACCCATCTATCAATCACTTCACCATCCCAGTTATTACACAGAACTCTATGGTATTACAGTACTTGTATACAAGTAAATCTTGTCTTACTTCATACTGGCCACAAATGCAAGGGTATTGTTATAGAGGAGGCATCAGGGCTTAAACATGAAAGGATAGATTAGCGCTCATACTCTGTGACAATTCCACATGGTATATAAGAAAAAGCAGAGGACATGTAGGATGCTATACTATCTGCTGGTTCAAGTATCCACTGGTGGGCATGGGATACAAAGGGAAAGCTACAGTAGCCAATGAATACAAATACATTTACTGTGGTATATGAAAAGACAGAACAGTGGTATGATTAAGAAAGAAATGGAAGGATGGAGATTGTTCAGTGGATAAAACGCTTGTCATGCGACTCTGAGTACCTGAGTTTGTGTTTCCATATCCTATTTAAGAAAGCCAGAAGCTATCGTGGGCTTTTGTAATCCCAATGCTCCTATGGGGAGAGTGGAGACAGAGAAAGGAGAATTTTCAAGAAGCTATAAGTAAATGGAGCTGTGAACAATTAAGTAGATGGTATGCCCTCTGACCTCCACATGTACGTGTGACACATGCACACACTCACACATCAAAATAAATATTAATTAATTAACATCTGGAGTCATATGTACTAATATGAGAAAAGGCTACGTTCTGCTGCATGTCCATGGTGCATCTTGATGTGTGTGTGTGTATAGTATAGAGATATGTTGCTATTCAATAAAGCACAAATGTTTTATAGAATTACTTTAACTATTAGAAATCAAATAAAATTCAAATATGTACTAGATTGTTTCTGACTTCCTCCCAGAACCTATAAAATTTCTAGACTGGAAGCTTAACTCCCCCCCAAAAAAAGAACATAGAAAATAGTATGTATGTCAAATCAGTTGGTCAACAAAATTTTATTTTGAGTCAAGACATATTAAAAGCTACAGCGATAGTGCAGTACACCCAGGTTTTGATAGATCTCAGTTGTATGTGTAAAATGTCTTAAAATTGTAAGTTTAAAAATACTGTGAGAGACAATTAAGCTTCTGAAAGGAGAAGGTAGTAAAGTCTCAGAAGGAAAGAAGTGAATTTTTGGAATCATTTTCCTGATGAAGTAATTTTCTTGGTGTTTGCCTGTGCAGGTTAGGCGTGCACATGGGTGTGCAGTGTGGGTACATGGTGTACATGCATATGGAGGCCAGAGGAAGATGCTGAGAATCCTCCTCTGCTATTCTTCTACCTATTTCCCTGAGACTCAGTGTTTCACTGAACATTTGTTTTGTTTGTTTTCCAACATGAAACTAAATCCTAGAGAAGGCAGGAATATACAATTCTAGAACAAAAAGATGACCACTCTCCTGTGGTTCTTATTATGGGCCTTTACAATCCGTGGAGAAATGTCTGAAAACATAGGGTTAAAAATCATTGTTTGTCTAGAAACAAATGATTTTTCCTAAATTCAAAAGATATACTTATTCATGAGAATAATCTTGAGAAACTTCCATACATTAGCACAAAACACATATGTACAAATATAACATTTTTTGAGGTAGGGTTTCACTCTTGCTCAGGCTACCTGGAACTCATTGGGATCCTACTTCAGAAGCCTCTAAGAGCTGAGGTGGAAGGCATAAGCCACCACGCCCAGAATTATATACATATATATGCAAACTGTTCAGCGTTAAGAATACATTGATGGAGAACAAACCTATTGAAATGTAATCAGGAATGACTTTAATTAAATGATCATACCTTTTGGGCTGAACATACCCTTATCTGGAAAATGTCCCTTTCCTCTGTGGTGATGAGCAGACTGCCTGAAGCCAGTTACCTTCGCTTGGCAAGGTTAGCAGAACACTCCTCTCACATGAAAGCCATGGGAATTCTCATGCTCTCTGAGCAATCCAAATAATGAAGGTTTATAGTCCCACCACCCTACAAGAAGACGTATTGTCCCCCTACGTTAATTACTATCTACTAGAAATATCTCAAATGTTTTATCTTCATTGAATACAGTAGAATGTTGGAGTTGTGATAAACAAATAAAACACAGAGCAGAAAAATATTCCAGAAACTAAACCTCAGATAAAATTAGTCTTGAATTATATAAGAAGTGGCCCTTCAGTACACCTGTGGAGAAAGGAAAGCCCATTTAATAATTGTGCTGGGTCATTAGATCATTAGGTGGAAAAATAAAATTGGCTCTTCCTTACACCCCATACCAGCATTATATCCTGATGAACCAAAGATTTCCACGTGAAATGTACCATATCAAAATATTTAACATATATTTATATTTTTTCTTTAGAACTTTGGATGGGAAAAGAATACATACATAAAAGAAAAGTCTGATCAACTCCATCATATTAAAATTATGAGATCATATGGCTTTCAGATGACATTACTAAAAGCAAAAATACTACAGTCTGATAAATGGTATTTTCAACACATATAACATCTAAAACGTCAAGCAAGAACAATTATCTAATAGTAGCCAACATATACAATGACAAAAAGGACAAATTTTAAAAATGACAAAACACAAGTGACAGTAATTTTTATAATTTTGTTGTTTCTTTTCTTTCTTTTTCTTTTGGTTCCTTTTTCCTTTCCCTATTAGAAATATTAAACCCAGGTTCTCACACATTTATTTTTGAGAGAGTCACTTGCTAAATGACCCAGGCTAGCCTCAAACTTGCAACCATTCTGCCTCAGTCCTGAGAGTAGCTACAATTATGGCTGTGTACCAAAATGGATATCAGTTGTGACAAGGAATTATACAGAGAAGGAAATCTTTTAAAATGCCCATATACATATGACAACAATACTTAGCCTTTTAAAGAAATCACCACAATACAAATAATACCCAAAGCAAAATCCCTTTTTATATGAGACTAATTATAAAAATGAAAACTTGTACAATATCAACAGTAGTAAATGTGCAGACCTCCTGATGGGAAAGTAACGGATTTTCCTCACGTTAGAGCATTTTGACATTTTCTAGTAATTTTTTTAAATCTAATTTTATTTCAAAAGTTGAAATTACCTAGGAGGTAGCACTAAAAATACACTTTCAACTAAACAAGTGATGTAAACTGACCACACATTAAAAAAGAACTACACGCAGCCCTTTCTATAAAAAGCTGTACATGGACATGTTTGGTCTGAGGTCCTGACTACAGTAAAATGCCATTTTTTCCTAATTATGTTTAAATGCAGAAATACAATGTATAAACTTATATTCACTCACTATAAACATTTAAAATAACACAACTACTAAGGTGAATATTCAAAATAACCTCTGCAAATTCCATGCCAGCCAGTTGTGGGCTCACTGACAACATAGAGGTGCACCTCCTTCATGTTCTGACCACCAGGGCTCTGCTGACAAACCCAGCACCACAGAAGCTCCTCACACAGGCCAGCTCATTCTTTCCTGGTGGTGACCGTGGAGTGTCCTGAGTCCGCTGAGCACCCCGATGGAAGGACCACATATCTTAATGCATATTTTCCTTCTCATCCAGAAATCCCCTCATTGGCTACATACTTTCCAGAGCATTTAGGAACATCGATTCCTAGATATATGTCTAAGGCTTCACAATAGCATATTTATAATAAGCCAGGAACATCTTCAACTTCTTGACAGAAAAACAAATAAATTTTAGTGCATTCTACAATGTCAGAATATGCAACAGTAACTAAATGAATCACTAAATGTGGTGGTTTGAATTAGGTGCCCCCCAGAAGCTCATGTGATTTGAATGCTGGGTTCCCAGCTGATGGCAGTTTGGTAGATGACAGTTTGCCTGGAGGGGGTGTGGTGCTGGGGTGGCTTAGGGGTGTTGTTATAGCCAGCTCTCCTTTGTTAGAGTTCATTCAACTGCTATTCCCACCTGCTGTGGCAGAAGTGATGTCCAGCCTCTGCCTAAGCCATGCTTTCCCCTGCCATCATGGACCTTCCTTTCAAGACTGTAAGCCAAAATAAATAATTTTTTTTTGTTAAATGCTTTGTGCCAGGAACTACAACACTAAAGAAATTTAAAAAAAAAGAAAGAAAATAATGAATATAAATGAATTACTACCACATGCATTAAAAATGATGAAAATTTAGGAAAATAAGCGGAATAAAAATACAGGTCTGGGGCTGGAGAGATGACATGTTAAATTAAAAGTTTTAAATAAATTATCAAAGTTTATTTGCTCCATGTCTCATGATATACATAAACGTAATATTGGTTATAAATATTAAATGATTTAGTCAATGTCCATAACTTGTTATCCAAACATGTGTGCGACAGGCAATGTTATTGGCCTCTCTCTCCCTAATTATTTGTATTTTCTTCTATGTGGGAGAAGCCCCAGCTTGGAAAAGGTAATTAGGATATGGTTTGCTTAATTGTCATTATCACGTTTCAGTTTCCTCGCCAGTGGTTTGCTGAGAGCGGGCAGTGGTGTGTATTAGGAAATGTTTAACAACTGGCCCTCAAAAAAACAAAAAAACAAAACCAAAAACCCAAAATGCCCTACTCCCACTGTGGCCAATTCAGCTACCAATGTGACATCAACTGGCTCACAGAGTTCCTGGAAATTTTCAACCGGGGCTTTCTAGCCAGTAGGAGGGTAGACATCTGCTAGGTCTCTCTGCCTGTGAGAAATGAGGTTAGTCTGCTGGGAATTACTTTGGAGAAAGATTTTATTACTCTCCCAAAGAGACTCAGAAGGATAAAGTTGTCCTTCTGTCCCTCCCCTCCCAATATTTTATGATGAAAAAATATTCAGCATATTTGAAAGTCTTCTCTGGTATGTACATATACTCTTCACCTACATACCATTAGTGTTTTACTGTTCATAGTATATTATACCATCCATATATGAGCTCACTCGTCCATCTTTTTCACTACATATTTCAAGGTGAATTTCAGAAAGTTTAAAATTAATAAATTATTATTTCCATTTTGATATTTCCATGCATTTATATAATATTTTTTTCTTCTTCTCCTCCATTACCCTCTCTTCTTCCTTCCCCCTTCCATTAGCACCTTTCTTCTTCCTCCTTTTCCCCATCACGTTTTCTTTATTTTCAACAAAGTATTTATCCAAATATTTAACTATATTTATTGGGCTGTTTACCTTTATCAGGTTGGAAGACTTATTCATACATCCTTGACATGTATAAACCACATTTTTAATTATGTTTTTTCCCTGTCTGGAACTTGTAGACTCATTTTCCATGAGGCATCTTTCCAGCCCAAAGGTGATTTATGATAAGCAGTTCTTAATACTGGTGAAATTTATCAATCTTTTGTTCTTTTATTCCTCCTCGTTGAGAACACAATTCTTACTCCTTTAAAAATTATCATCATCATCATCATCATCATCATCATCATTATTATTATTAGCTTTTCAAGGTAGAGTCTTGCTCTAGCCCAGGCTGACCTGGAATTCACTATGTAGTCTCAGGGTGGCCTGGAACTCATGGTGATCCTCCTACCTCTGCCTCCCAAGTGCCGGGACTAAACGTAAGCACCACCATACCTGGCTCTTACTCCTTTTAATGTATGATGTTTTGACTTCACATTTGGTCTATTAGGAGTATTATAGGAGGTAGGGGTTGAGATTATTTTTTTCCATATGCATATCCAGTAGACTAGTGTGGTGTTTTTGTTGAGAATCAAATATCCTAGTCTTGGTGCCCTATTTCATTGGTATGTGTAGCTACATTCTACTGGTGTGCTGCCTTGTTTATTAAACTGATTATGGTAGCTGTTTTGTTGTTATTTATTTATTTATTTATTTATTTATTTATTTATTTAGTGTGTGCTCGTGTGTGTTGAGACACGTCTCATGTTGTAGCTAAGGAGGCCTTGGAACCTACTACCTTAACCATGCTAATCTTGAACTCCTGGTAATCCTCCCCTCACAGCCTCCCAAGTGTGAGGCACCATACCCAAGCCTTTTCTTTTTTTTTTTTGTTGTTGTTGTTTTAAAATATTTTTTATTTATTCATTTTCAAGCAGAGAGATCCAGAGAGAGAGAGAGAGAGAGAGAGAGAGAGAGAGAGAGAGAGAGAGAGAGCGAGAGCACCAGGGCCACCACCTTGTGGGTCTGGCTTATTTGGGTCCTGGGGAATTGAACCCGGGGCCTTAGGCACTGGAGGCAAGTGCCTTAACCGCTGAGCCATCTCTCCAGCCCTGTTGTTTTATGTTATTTGTGTTTGTTTGTTTTGATAGAAAACTGTTTATTTGGAATGTTTATCCTCAAATTGTAACAAATGATCAAAGGATAAGGACAAGAAAAATATTCTTATTTTTCACCAGAACTGTCACCTTTTAAGTTTTTAGTTGATGTTATCTAAGCTGATCTTGGAGTTTGGAGTAGAACTAAATGGTTCTGTGAGTCCATGTAGCTTTGTTTTGAATATGATGCCTTCCATACATTTCAAATATGAAGAAACATCTGTAATAACCCAGAGCAGTTTTATAAACAAGTATAACTTGCAAATTTTGCAACTCACCCATTTAAGATGTACTTTTATGGCAAATTCAGAGCTGTGCAACCATGTTCAAAATCTAAGTTTAGGGCTGAAGACCTCATGGCTTAGTGGTTAAAGGTTCTTGCTTTGCAAAGCTTGATGAACTGGGTTTGAGTCTCTAGTACCCACATAAAACCAGGAACACAAACTGGCTCACATATCTGGAGATCATTTGTAATGGCAATAGGCCATAACGTGCCCATTCTCCTCTCTCTCTCTCTCACTCACTCTTTCTCTCTCTTTCTCTCTCATCTCTCTCTCCTTGAAAATAAATAATAAATAAAATAAAATTTAAAAATCTAAGTTTAGAAAATTATTATCCCCATAGAAAGAAGTCCCGTACATACATTCTTCCCCTTTTCCCCAAGCCTTAGTGTTCAGTTCTTTTCCTGAATTGGGGTTCCTTCACATGCCCCAGACCTAAATTATGATATGATCTTAATGTACTTCTAGATATAATTCAATGCAATTTGCATGTATGCTAGCATTTATCTATTTACTTTTTATCAGGTAAATTGTTGCTTTTCTAAGGAGTGAGCCTCTGAACTCTTTATCATTATTATGAAGCCATCGTATTTTTTTGTGTGTGTGTGTGCTTAAGAGATTTCACCCCAGGTTAAAGGTGTAAAAATCCTGCCTAAATCTATTAGCATCCACATTCTCTTTCTTAATAATCCCCATTCAAGCATTCTCCTGGCTCCCTAACCATGAAGGCAGGCATGGTGACACATCTCCTCAGGGCTCTTCCCTTGCTGATTGGAGCACACGTTCCTCCCTGTAGGAACCTTCAATCTTTACCTGCTTAAGTTTTATCTTTTAAATCAGATTAAGTATGAACTCATTGAGGAATGGAATTTTCTTGGTTTATCAAGACTATACCCTCTAGTCCTTTAGGGTATTAGAATTTCACTTCACAGTGATCACTACCAACAAGTATAATGAATTCCATGAGCTTCTTTCCTTCCTATTACACTGTAAGTTTCTGATGATAAAGAATATGTCTACTTTAATACCTAAAACTTGGCACTCAATAAAAATTTGTGGAATCATTGAATACACTTCATAGCGTGTGCGCACACACACGTTCTAAAAATATTTCCATTCACCTTCCGACCAGAATCCTGTGACAATGTGTAAATCTCCTTGCATCCTTTTCAGTCTCAAGTATCACTTTCATAGAAACTAGAGCTAATATTAAAATGTATTTTGATATGCTTTAATTGGTAATGAATTTGAGCAGTGTTTACATATTCATAGCTATTTCACATATATTGCCATCCACGTATTGGCTGGTCTTTGTCCATTTATGCTGTTGCTGGCCTCTTGCTAGTTTCTCCCAAGTGTCTGAGGAATTGCTTCTGCAGTGGAGAGGAACTTTTGTTTCTGACCTCCATCTGCAGCCAGCTGCAATGTGACACGGCCACTTGTTATGCCGTCTTACTTTAGACCAGAGGCCCTCTGGCTTAACAAGAAGTCAAATCAAGGCAATTCTCCATCAAGGTTTTTTTTTTTCTTTTATGATTTAATGAATGGATTCATTTATTCATTTTGCAACTATTTTAAAAAATATTTTATTTGCAAGGAGAGAGAGAGAGAGAGAGAGAGAGAGAGAGAGAGAGAGAGAGAGAGAGAGAGAGAGAGAGAGAGAGACTGCAAACGAATTTCTGATACAAGCACCACCTTGTGCATCTGGCTTTACGAGGGTACTGGGGAATTGAACCTGGGTCGTTAGGGTTTGCCTTAACTGCTGAGCCATCTCTCCAGCCCTATTTGATAACTTTTAATCTGCTCACCTCTACAGAGTTTTCTACAGATGTCAATTTCTATGAATTTCCTTCCTTATGGATATTCACAGAACTCTGGAGTTTACTAATCTCTGAATTCCTGTTGGCATCTCTGGTTTCCGTCTCTCTTCACTGAACTAGTCTCCAATGAGTTTTGCTGTCACCAAGCTTCTCAATTCATTTTTCTTGGGTGTCTCCTACCAAGAGTCCTCTTAAACTACAGCCTTGGGAGCCGCACAGTGAGATGTGGCTTTACAATGTATTATCACGGTGGAGTGCTACCACCAAGAGCTACACAGAAGGGCAGGTCACTCAACAGATGACCTGGTGATTTTATAGCCAATGCTATTATTTTGTTTAGCATTACTCGATATTTAGTTGATATCAATCATTTAAATTCAACTAGAATGGTTTTCCATAGGTCAAGGGATATAAGTTATTAAAATGAAGGAGACTTCAGGATTATATGTAGCTACCAGAACCCCTTTTGGCCCTTCATTTATTCACTAGTTATGAGCATCTTAAATTGGTGGATGTGTTGTAATAGTCTGAAATTTCCCTAGTAATAATAATGTGATTATTCTATAATTCCCCTTGAATTATGAAACTTGACTAATCTCTTCTATAACTAGCAATGATTGCAGATCCAATACACACTCCTCCAACCCTGACTTCTTCCTTCTCACTTAAGAGTGATCACATCGGTGTCACTCACAATATTTTTTCCAAATGTATAGGTGACAGAGATCAAGTACCTAAAGCATGCCAGAAAACTCTAGAACAATCTTATGACATACTGCTTCTGGGTGCTTTTGGGGAACAAACACATATATTGAGAGGGAAATTAGATAACTAGAAAAAGGCTTATAAGAGACCTTTTAAACCGGTTTCTGGCTGCTTACATCATACATTCACTGAGTTATCTGCAGCAGCTGCCACAGAGCTGGAATTACTCAGGTGCACTTGGAGTTGAAGTCCAGCCCCTTCACTTTGAATTCTATGTCCCCCATAGACTCTGTGTTTTGATTCCTTGGTTGTCTGTTGGTGGTGGTTTGGGAGGTGGAACCTGCAGGGGCAGGCTCAGGGTGCTATAGCTAGCGCCCCCTTGCCAGAGCTCAAATCACTCTCTTACTTCTTTCTGTCTGTTGCTATGGCAAGAAGTGATTTCCAGCCTCTACTCTATCAGCCTTTCCTTGCCAGGATGAAATTTCTTCTTGTGAATGTAAGCTGAGATAAACTTTTTCCTCCAATCAGCTGCTTTTGATTGGGTTATCTGTCCTAGCAATGAAAAGGTAACTAAAACAAAGTATATTCAAGATCAAGTAACATTTATCCATGTAGTCATAACAGACATCTCAGGTAGAGGTAATAAACACAGGCATGGGGATTGGATAGGCCAGAAATTTTCACAGAAGAGCTAATAATGTGTTTTCATTTGGGCTGGAGTTTAGAAAACAGAAGAGACAGAGTGAGGAAAATCTAAGAAGTAAGGGTGGAGTCTGTTGCAGTCAGCTTTCTAGTTGCTGCGCAGAAATGACCCAAACAAAAGTGGCTTGTAGAGGAATGGGTTTATTTGGCTTACGGACTCGAGGGGAAACTCCATCCTGGCAGGGAAAATGATGGCATGAGCAGAGGGGTGGACATCACCTCTGCCACAGCACTGCAAACAGCGGCAGGAAGGTGTGCCAAATACTAGCAAGGGGGAGCTGGCTTATAACCCCCATAAGCCCTCCCCCAACAACACAGCTTCATCGAGGTTGTAAAACCCAAATTGCCATCAGCTGAGGATTGATCTATCAGAATACATTCATTTGTTTGTGGGGGACACCTGGATCAAACCATGACAGAGTCGTATTACAGAATGCCCAATTGTTTGCCCATCCATTCATTCATCCATCTACCTGATATGAAGCTCCCATAAATGAAACTCATAAGTGGCAAAGGAATCTGATCAGTGGTGGAATAACCAGAGAATGTTTCTGAATGTGTGGCTTAACTAGTATTCATCTGTATACTGCACATTCTCCAAGGGGATGAGATTTCCTAACTTTCCTATTTGGAGATGTATCCTTTTGGGAGAGAGATGTTCTTTGTGCCTGAAAGTGAGTCTCAGACCCATGGTCAGTGCAGAATGTTACTAATGTGATTAAGAAATAACCAGCTTCTCTGGGTTGGGTTAAAAAAAATGGGAATTCTCTTTCAGTTTCTCAAAAGCAGACAAGTTGTTCCTCACCTTGATCCTTTACTCTGTGACCCAAAACAAGAGAGGCAGTCCTCTTGGTAGGGCTCTAGACTGAGCAAAGCACAGTGATTGATATCCTTTAGAGTCTCCAGAAAGCCTGCTGGAAGTTGAAGATTCAACATGCTTATGTCCCAATTCCCTGCTCCACTCAAAATGTAAATTTCTCCCCATCAATTTGCTTTTACATCAAGTTATTCTTACCATTCATACCAGTGGTCAGACTCCTTTCAATACATTTTTTTGTGGAAACTTTTTATTCTTCTTTTATCTAGGTATTATGGCCTCTACTCTCCCTAATTAACATTGAGGATTACATTGATCACTCATGTGCCAGTATTTTTAACTTCTTTATTAACTGTGCCCTTACCTCAAGCATTATGGTTTATTTTTCTCTTCTTTTCTTTCTTTCTTTCTTTCTTTCTTTCTTTCTTTCTTTCTTTCTTTCTTTCTTTCTTTCTTTCTTTCTTTCTCTCTCTCTCTCTCTTTCTTTCTTTCTTTTTTTATAGCAAGGTTTCACTTTATCTCAAACTGACTGGGAACTCACACTATCTAGTCAAAATTGGCCTCAAATTCATGGTGACCCTCCCTCAGCCTCCCCAAGGCTGGGATTATAAACAGGAGCCACCACTCCTGGCTTTAATTCCAACTCTTGAATTCACCCATGTTGTTGCTTTCTCTCTTCCCACAAATAGGTTGCTAAAGCACCATTCAAGAAACCACAGGACAGAGTGGGTGGTTTGCACTGCTCGCACCTCATTTTCAACTCCAGCTGAGGAGTTCCACCTCTTAGAGGCAGAATATCACACAACTAATTTGTAATTCTTCTGCTTGGAGATTAATCTCTTTTCCTCCATTCATCCATTCATTTATTTATAACAGTGTGGTCTCATGGAGAGTTATGTTATACTTTGGACTACAAATCAATGTTAGTTTATTTATTTTGCTCAAATTATTACAGTTTTGGCCATTGAGTGCTCTTAAGGAAGCTCCTGTATCCATTTGACATGTGCTCATAATTGCAAGTTGTGTGTATAGGGGTGTGTATGTGTGCATGCACTTGAGTACTCGCTAATATACCTTGTACAATGTATGGTCTTCAGGCTCATTTGTGTGCATCCTTCATTTTCTTCCTAATTAAACCACTGCTTTCCAAGGAGCCTTTTTGTCTTTTCTTTCATTGGAGAATGATATTGTAAATTGAGGTATACTGTTGCTACTGGCCCATGGCTGCTTCCAGGACTTTCAGCTGAGAGTACGTCATATTGATTTATATATATACATATATATACATATATATGTATATATATATTCTTTTGGATTTGATTTATTGAGAAAAGATATATCTCCCTGTGTATCCCAGGCTGGTTTTGAACTCATTCTAAAGCTCAAGATAGTCTTAGTCTTGAGATCCTCCTGATTTAGCTTTCAAACTGATGTCACCATCCCCAAATAGCTGACTGTTTCTATCTGTATCCATAGGTACCTCTATTAAAACATATGAGTCATACTCATGACACATGAGCATCTTTCTCTTTCTCTTCTGCAAGTCTATGGGTGCAACAGTGAGAAACCCAGTTCCATAGATTTATTTGTTCATTTATAGTGATTTTTGAATTGGTCTATTATACACGAGAGGCAAAATACATTATCAACTAAAGTGCATTGTTTGTGAGAACTCCCTTTTGCTTTTTAGTTTTCAGACACCATTTATCTTCAGTGGTACATAGGTCAGTGTGGATGTTTGCCCCATTCCCATTCAATAACGTGGTTTTACATGTCTGTTATACATCTAGATTCTCTTGTCCCAGTCTATATGTATTTAGAGCATTTAAAGATCTCCTAAAATTAAGTTTATTTGGTGACATTGTAAAATGTACTTTTCAAAAATTTCAGATTATAATTGCTCAATATTGTTCTTCTATTTAAAGCAATTTCCTTTTTATCTATGGATCTTATATCTTGTGACTTTGCTACCCTGCTGTATTTGCTCCAAAAGTATACTTTTCTTAGTGATGATCCTGCCATCTGTAACTAAAGGCAGTTCTATACCTTCTTTTCTAACCTATCTTCTTATTTCTTTTTCTTGTCTTATTTCACTAGCTAGCCTGCTGCTACTATGTGGAATAGGGGAGGGAAAAGAGAGTGTCATTATTCTGTTCCTAATCTTGAAAGAAAAGCATCCAATTTCTCACCATGAAGCTTAATGTTGGCTACTTTGTAGATGTTACTTCATAAAGTTGATATGATCATGTGATTTTTCTTTCTAGCCTATTGATGCAATAGCATATATTGAATAGTTAACCATCTTTAGATATTTAAAATATATTCTATTTGGTTGTGCTATGTTATTGTTTTTTATATATTGTTGGATCACATGGTGCTGTTAAATGATTTGTGAGATATAAGTGTAATATATCTACTTCCTTAAATACCCACCTACAAACTAGAGCATATGAAATGCTCTGAAACCTGAGAAAACTCTCTGTGTTTCTGATGAAAGGACAGGTCATATCTATATGGAGTACTTAAAAAGAGGCACATGGGGGCTGGAGAAATTGCTCAGTGGTTAAAGCACTTTCCTATAATGCCTAAGGACCTGGGTTTAATTCCCCAGTACCCATGTAAAGCCAGATACATAATGTGTCACATGCCTCTAGCGTTTATTTGCAGTGGCTAGAGGCCCTCGCATGCCCATTCTCTCTATCTGCCTCTTTCTCTCACTTTTTCAAATAAATAAATAAATAAATAAATAAATAAATAAATAAATAAATAAAATATTTAAAAAACAAAGAGGTACATGGATAAAATACAGCCAATGTGTATCAGAAATTGAGACCTGGAAGGAAACTTAGGATCAACTAATTGAACATCTGTTTCCCTTCTCTCATAAATGAGATTCACACATCAGAGCTATGATTTGATCTTGGATATATTGGCATTATGTCATAAGCCTCACAGAGTCACCCACTTAACTTGGTAACATAAATCTGCTTTACCTGACTTTTCAGATGCTTATTGAGAAAAATGAGCTTGTCTTTTTCACCGAATTTCCTCATTCCTTCAATAGAATAAAAACTGCAGTCCAAGGTGCCTATGGAGTTGCCTAATTCTGCAATTGAGTAACTCCATCCTGCTCTGAGCTTCCGCCTCATAAAGGCAAACAAAGAAAACCTAATCCCCATCTGCTACAATCTGCACCTACCCTGCTCCTCCCCAAGGGAGGCAATTCCCAGTAATCCCATCCAGCCGTCCAGTGTGTTCTCTGCATGGACTTGCCTTTCATGGGAGTTAAAGCTTTCTTCTAGACCTGGGCCAATTTTTTTCCCCTGCAGAAAACTTATAGAAAAACTTAAGTTGAAGTTCACTTGTGTTTTTTCCTGATAATTTCAACAGATAAAGTTCACTTTGCCCGAAAGGCATTTTACGTTTTTGCAATGGTTTATTACATGAAAGGTACAATGTTTAATGCAGTTTAAGATGAAAATAGCATGTGCCTCAGTTACTTTTATTATTGCTGATTATTTTTTTCTGCAATTTGAGGATTCAATCCCAGGCTATGTGCATGCTCGGCAAGCACTCTGCACTCATCTACATTTTAGCAATAATTGGGTTATATCACAAACATATGCAATGGCAAATGGATATTTTTATGAATATTATAGAGAATTAATTTTCCAAAAATTATAATGATATTATGAAGATGATAATTATAGTAACTAATAGTTATACATCTAGTGTATCTGTTCCATGGAGTCTGAATAATAATAATAATAATAATAATAATAATTACTATTTTTGACATCAGATCTTACATTATAGTCAGGAAGAAACTGGAACTCACAATGTAAACCAGGCTGGTCTTGAATTCATAGTAACCCTCCTGCCTCTTCCCCCTCAGTACTGGTATTATTGTGGGTCACCACACTCAACTTTAAGCACTGTTAATATTCTCATTTTAGAGAGAAATAGTAATGCAAGTAGCAGGGCCAATGTCTTAGCTGTGCTCTTTCTAACTTGAGTCCTTTAGTTTTTATCATGGTATGTTAATGACTTAGTTCCTCTTTTTCTGGTTATCCTTGGTTACCTTAAGCTCTTAGCCAGCACCTGTCCTACACACACACACACACACACACACACACACACACACACACACACACACACACACACACAATCAGTGGCTTCTGCAGCTTCTGCTTTTCTGCTTATTCAAATACCTCCAACACTTCCTCTTCCTCTATAACCATTTCTCCACATGAACCTTTTAATCCAGTCAAAGAAATCCCTTCCTCTTAGCCCTTCTCCCTAAGATCTTCCCTTGCCCAGCAGCACTGCCCACACCCCCACCTCCTCTTTCCCTGTCTACATTCTGGCTAGGTCAGCTCAAAAGAAAAACTTCCAAGGATGCAGAGAAGATGATAGGCAGTGGGTGGCTGAGCCCAAGGTGAAATAAAATAATGTTTTCCTTTATTGATTTACCAATGTTTGTCTTTTAATTTCTGGAGAGCCTCTATTGCATGCAAAATGTTAATAGGAGTTGAAGGTCTCTTATTCATACAGTTCCAATCTATTCTGCAAATAAAAAGCAGTGAAAATGATTCATACATGAATAATTCCCCCAAACCTTTGCTTATTGAAATGGATCAGAGATAATTACTAGGTTGGAGAATTTGTATCCACGCAATTTCCTAGTCTCACAAACATAATTTTCTTTAGAGTGAATAGAAAATATTTGCTCTTTTAAAAGCTGTTATGAATGGTGGAAGGGTGTTCTTTCTGTAGCTGCTGAAAGGCAGCTATACCATCCGCCATTGCTACTCCTCAGAGTGGGGGAAGGGGGTGTTCCTGTCTCTCAGTGTCTAAGATTCTGGACCACAGCTCATTTGTCTTAGACTTCCATCTGCACACATCTAGGTACAGAGATCTCTGTGACTTGCCAGTCATTACCTCCACTAAGCAGTCAATGAAATCTTAATATTTTGACTGTTTTTCTTTTCTTTCTGAGAGATGAGTTCATCCTCACAGGCATGTTTTGATGGTAAGGGTAATCTGATATACGCAATGATTTATTCAACTGCTTAACTTTCAGGACTAGCTGAAAGTCATGGGAAATTTTAATCAAAGTTACTTTGAGAGAGGAGAGGGGAGAAGCACTTTTTGTCTGATCCTCCACAACCATCTGGAATTCACATGAGATTCATTTTCTGCCATTGTCTCTCGAAAGCGTTGGGCTGTTATTCCAGGTGTGTGAAGTGCCTGGATGGCTTAGGTTTAATACTTGCTTTTCATTATGCCCAACAGCTTGGTCCTTTATTCTCTGAGGGATGTGTTTTCAATACCACAGGAGATTTCTTTATCCCAACCAAATGAATCTTTACAAACAGCACAACTGGTATAAGGCCTCAGGTGGGCTAAAGGGACCCATAAGAACAAGATTTATATGTAGACCCAGGGATGGTAAAAAATATGGAGTTACATTAAAGATAATTTTTTAATTTTTATGTTCTAGTTTTCTGGGAAAACAAGTACCCCTGCTCCTGCAACTGAACTCAATTCTTTGAAACTGGATAGGAAAAAGAAAAACAAAACAGTGAGTAAAGAAAATGCAGATACATGGGAGAATAATGAGGAAGGAAAGAATTTGGGTTTTAATTTGAGGAGTAGATAAGGAAAATTTAGTGATGATGTCTACAGTTAAATTTCCAGAAAGGCATGGAAATTTGATATTTCTTGGAGTTAATATAGCTTTAAAATAACCCAGTAAGTAAATAAGCAAAAAAAAAAAAAAGAATATATAACAATATGGTGAATTTTAGGTGGATAACTTTAAGGGAAAATGCCCTTAGAGATCACATTCTGCATACAATCTTTTAATAACCTTTTAAATTTTATTTTATATTTATGCTTTTGCAGAGGGGCAGGGAAGATGGTTCAAGATAGGGTCTCACTCTAGCCCAAGCTAGCTTTGAACTCACTGTAATCTTCCTACCTCAGTCTCCTGATTGCTGGAATTAAAGGCATGCACTACAATGAATGGCTTGTACTTTAATAAAATAACCTTTCTTAGTATAAAATACAATTAAAACACCCCATAAACTTGAAAAACAAAATATACTATTAATAAATACAAATAAGTATAATGAAACTATATGAAAAAAGTAAAGAAGCAATGAGTACACCTCCAAGGATGCCAAGCAGCCAAGTAAAATGAACAAGGATTGCATTAAGATGATTGTAAATTATTGTCATGGTTTTAGTTCTGAATTGGGTAGTGGTTTCATTTATTATTATTTGCATTAAAACCACTAAGTACTCAACAAACCACAAAAGAGTTTTTTTTTCTGTACAAATGATGAAATAAACATGATCTGAATTTAGGGTTATAGTTAATCCATGCAGTTCTGTGTAGCTGGGGTTCAGTGAAAGAAACATGGCAAAGAAAAGGGAAAGAAAAATGTGCCCTTTGAGAACCATCCTGCAAGTCTGGCTGTTCCGATACCATGTGTGCCTTTCCCCCAACATTGGATGTTATTGCTCTCCTTGCCTTTAAGTACAGGTGTATGTGTATTAAGTAGATCTCTAGAGAACTCTCAATTCCACCAGCAAGCATTAGCCATTTGAGAACTATCTCCTCCTGCTTGAAGAAAGTCATTTGTTCCCACAGGCTCCAGACGAAAGCGCCCTCTGCTGTCAGATGAAGGAGTGGAAGTCCCATCAGACAAGTATCAATAAGAGTTCAAAGATGGACTGATCCATTTTGGGGGCAGCAATCTGAAAATGTAATCATTAAAGTGGTTAACTTGCATTGATTTTTTAAAAATTAAATAGAAACTTTGTATGTATACATCATGTGTTAGTACCACCATTTCCCTCCTCCCTGCCCCCACTCCACTGAGGGCCCTCCTTACTGGGCTTGCTGGTATTCAATATGGAGTTGTGGGTTATGAGTTGTGAGAGCAGCAATCAGTCAGTGTGTGTGTGTGTGTGTGTGTGTGTGTGTGTGTGTGTGTGTGTGTGTGAACAGTGCCTCTGGATATCCCCTCCCAAGCTGTGGCTCTTGTGGTCTTTCTGCCCCCTTTTCTTCAAAATTCCCTAAGCCTTGGTGGGTATGTTTTAAGTCTATTTTAGTGTTGAACTCTTAGCAGCTTATGGATTTTTGCTGTGGTTCTCTTTGAGTGTGCTCAATGTCTGTCTTCATCACCCTGGCTCAGGTGTTTAGGCTCACTATGGAAGCAGCACTCTTGCTCATTTTGTTAATCTTTGAGTGGTTTCACCTGGGCCCTAGCTGATATGTGAAGGGTCGACTTGCATTTCTAAGAAGGAATATACTATCACAAACTTTGTAAACTATAGCGGTTTTAATGCTGGCTCATTATATGGATTAAAAAAAAACTTTTATTGACAATTTTCATGCATGTAAATAATTAATTTTGATCCTAATTCCCTCCCATGACCTTTTGTTCCCCTTCAAATGAATCCCTTCTTTCAACTAGTCACACTTCTATATTTTTAAAAATTATTTTTACTTTCTTGAGAGAGAAAAAGAGGAGGGAAAGAAAGAAAGGAGAGAAGGGAGAGAGAATACATTATCGCTGCATGTATCTGGCTTTATGTGGGCACTGGGGAATTGAATCCAGGTCAGCAGGCTTTGCAAGCAAGTATGTTTAGCTATTGCAGCATTTCCCAAGCCTCCCTCGTCTATTTTGATGTCCCTTTTTTTTTTGCTCTCCATCATCCAGAACCAAATGTGGATGGACCCATTATTATGCAGGTCTGTTGCAGGAAATGACAGTTGCTCTGAGGTCATAAAAGTCATGGATGCTTCATGTCTGGAAGCCAGCCTTTCAAGCATTTCAAAGCACTCCTCCCTGTCTATGATGGGTAGGTTTTGTTGTCAACTTGATCTTTTTAATTATCTTGGGTGGGTATCTGATGTTGTTCACAAGAAGGCAGCCCTCTCATTCAGGGGCAGGATGTAAGAAAGCTCAGAGGAGCTAGAAATGAACATCCCTTCCTGGGAGGACAATGCAGGAAGGAAATTCCAGAGACTCAGGAAGCCAACAAGTCTCGGATAGGGTTGCAAGACCCCACCCTAAGGCTATATAAAGGAGAAGGAAATTTCTCTCCTTTTGCCCTCTGCCTGTTTGCTGGTGTGTGTGTGTGTGTGTGTGTGTGTGTGTGTGTGTGTGTGTGTGTGTGTGTGGTGCTGAGGATGAGTTTCTCTGCTTGGACCTGTGAAAGGGGCCAGCCTCTTTTTCCATTATGGAACTTCCCTTAATCTGTACCTTCAATAAACCCTTTCCTCTCATAAACTGTGCCTGGTTTGGAGACTCATCCCAACAGTGTGTGGCTAGGACACCATCCTATGACTGTTTTTATTAATTGCTACAGGTTTGGTTTCCTAGGAAACAGAAAGAAATGGAGATCTCTGTCCAGCAGAGGTTCCTGTGATGTGCTTCCAGGAGTGATGTCTGTTAGGACTGGGCAGAGGGAGGTGGCGTTACCATGATGCAGTGGGAGCTCTCTTCAGATGTGTCTTGGTCTAAGGCAAGGGGATGAAGCTTTTCAAGATGACTTTTCCAAGGACAATTTTGTTTGATGTTGTTGGGTGTGTGTGTATGCATGCCTGTTCCTACACATGTGAGTACCTATGTATGCAGGAGCATGTGCGTGAGTGTACACATGGAGGCCAGAGCTTGGCATAAGGTGTCTTCCTCAGTGGATCACCTTATTTATTGATTGAGAGTCTCACTTGAACTCAGAGCCCAATTTGTCTAGGATAGATACCAAGCAAGTTGCCACTCCAGCTGTGGATCAGAACTCAGGCCCTCATGCTGGGGAGGTGAACTCTCTTCTCACTGAGTCACTCAGTCCACAGTGGCCTTTCAGGAAGATTCCCTGTTACCATTTCATTTGTTTGACCTTTTGTTTCCCCTCCCCACACTGAGTATAGGTAAGGTCCCTCACATACTCAGACAGTCTAACAGTGAACTAAGCCTGACATTTTTTTTTCACCTTTGTAAATTGAGCACAAAGGACCACCTGCCACACGAATGAGTTGAGGAAGAGGCACAGCTTACAAAATGCCCTCTGCCCCTGCTCAGGACTCCTGTCGGGTGTACCATTTCCAACTTACTCTGGACAATTCTGTTCTGCAGATTCACTGCCTTGCTCTAGAACTCTATGATTCTCATGGTGTGATTCACCTACCAAAACTTGCCATAAACTCCACAAAGCTTCACTTGCAGAGCAGATCTGCCGGGCAAGAATGTCAGGGCTGCTTGTGCTACAGCCTAAGCTTCTTTGCTTCCTGATCTCACTGGAAGCTTCCAGCTTTTCACATACTCGATGAATAAGTTGGAGCAAGTGTGAAGCTCCTGCCTTTAGAATCTAATATGTGATGATTATGACATAGCCCACACCACTAAAATCCCCAAAATCAAATAGCAAAAACAAAAGCCTAGCTCTACTGACAAACTTCTGAATATTTATAAGTTCTATTTTTTAAAAACCATTTTATTTATTTATTTGAGAAAGAGAGACAGAGAAGAACAGACAGAATTTATGGGCACACCAGGGACTCCTACCACTGCAAATGAACTCCAGACACATGCACCACTGTGCGCATCTGGCTTTATGTGGGTATTGGGGAATCAAGTGCCTTTAACTACTGATCTCCATCCCCAGAAGGGTTATCTTAAATCCTCTGGAACCTAGTGTTTTTCCAAATTTTTCAACATACTAATTATTTTGACTCCTCTGATCTAATTATCACAATGTCACTACTTCACCGGACCGTGTTGTTATAGTTTGAGTATAGAATGTCCTTAAACAATGCATTTGTTAAGTCATAGACCCCAGCCTCTGGTGATACTGGAAGGTGGTGAAACCTTTTAGAGGGGGTTCTAGCCTTAGGCCACTTGGGAGTGTGCCCTGGTAGGAAATAACAGGCCTCCAGCCTCTTGCTGTTTCTCTTTTCCAGTTCCCAGACATAAACCAGCAGTTTTGCTCCATCACACACTGTCTGCCTCAGCAGAGGCCCCAAAGCAGCAGGGTCAATGGAACCTCTAAGTCTGTGAGCCAAAAGAAACCTTTTATCTTTATAAGTTGTTTATCTCAGGTATATGTTACAGTGACAACAGATGATGAATATACTTACATCATGCTGAATGTTTTCGTGGCCAGGGCCTCTTTAGGCTGGCCTGAAGCAAAGGCCATAGATTAGTACAGTAGCTCACATCGTGTGGAAGTAAATTGCTCTGATCCTCCTTGAGAGGGATGAAACTGAATGCACGACAGTGACTGCAGGAATGGCTCACATCTGGCGCCAGAGCTACTACTGCCTGGGATGAAGACATCACCATTGTCCTTTATGATCTCCCAGTCACAGGACCCACAATGGTGGATTAAATGGAAATGCTTTAGAAACTGCCACTCCTTCAGAGAGTTCAAAGTGGTTCAAATGTCTGCCATTACCCCAAGAATTATATGTGTAAATAATTAATTGGTATGTTTATTTGGGTTATTATTATTATTTTTTGAGATATTGTGGCCTAGGCTGGCCTCAAATTCATGGAGATACTCCTGTCTCAGCTTCACAAATGTTGGGATTATAGGAATGAACTGCCATGCTCAGTGTGTTTGGCCTTTAACTGATATATAATTTGCATGCATTAAAATTCACATACCTTTTTTGTCATGTAAGGGTATAGAGTATGTGTGGTATGTAGTGTGATGTGTGCACAATGTATGTATGTGTGCAGGTGTGCATGGATGGCCGGACAAGAGCAGCAGGTGTCCTCTAGAGCTCATCCCTGTGGGGTTTTTTTTCTTTTTTTGGTTTTTCGAGGTAGGGTCTCACTCTACCCAGGCTGACCTGGAATTCACTATGTAGTCTCAGGGTGGCCTTGAACTCATGGTGATCCTCCTACCTCTGCCTCTCGAGTGCTGGGATTAAAGTTGTGCACCACCACACCCGGCTTTTTTGTTTGTTTTTTTTTTTTTTTTGAGATTGAGCTTTTCACCCAACCCTGGAACTGCCAAATTTTGGTTATCAAGCCCCAACAACTCTGCTTCTGCCCCTTCCATGGATTGGGGCTGCACATGTGCATGGTCATACTCAGCTGTTCATGTGGGTGTTGAGGAGTCAAGCCCAGGTTATCTCAGGCTCTCTGCGACCTTTATGTTTGTATAGCAAGTGTGCTTATCCACCGAGTCATCTTCCTAGCCCCACATTCCCTAACTTAAGGGTGTAATTCAATGAATTTTGATCATTAGATATAACTGTGTTGCCTCCTGCAGTCAAGATACAGGCCATTTCTATAACCTGTGAAAGTTCTCATGTGAGTTTTTCAAGTTAATTCTTTTCCCTCATATGCTGTAATTGGCTTTAGAGATTTACATAAATGAAATTATGCAATATACCTTGTTATATTTAACTTGATTTTCTCATGATAGAATTTTTAAAAATTACCAATATAATTGCTTTGGGTCATGTTTTGATCTAGGTGTCCCCCCCCCACAAAAAAAATGAATGTGTTCTGATCGATAGATCCTCAGTTGATGGCAATTTGGGGTTTACAACCTCACTAGAGTTGTGTTGTTCGGGGCATCTGGCTTAACGTGGGTACTGGGGAATCAAACTCAGTGGACTCACCCTGTCAAATCTAGGTGAGGGCATTAATGACTTGGTTATCAAATGCTACCTTTCCAATAAAAAGACCCAAAAATGATACTTTAAAAACTACAAAAAAGGGGGCTGGAGAGATGGCTCAGCAGTTAAGGCACTTGCCTCCAGTGCCTAAGGCCCGTGGTTCAATTCCCCAGGACATAAGCCACAAGGTGGTGGCCCTGGTTTTCTCTCTCTCTCTCTCTCTCTCTCTCTCTCTCTCTCTCTCTCTGCTTGAAAATGAATAAAAAAATTTATTTAAAAAAACTACAAAAAGAAAGAAAGAAAGTCAAAGTATGCATATCTGTTGACCCTACCCTGGGTAACTTGTGACTGCCTCCAGGGCCCCTCAATGAAGGATCAGTGGTGTTGTTACTCTGCACACTTGCTGGTGTTTATAAGACTCTTTCATACTGTATTCTCTCCAGCCTACATTATTGACTATAAATTGTGATAAATGGAAACATTTAGAATACTCAAAACCAGAAATTTCTAAAGATATTCATCATCGAATAGAACAGTAAGCAACAGTGCTTTCAATTTTGTCTGACGGAGGATTTTTTCAAAAAAGAACAAATTCTAGGCTATGACGTGACATTACTCTTGCAAGATTGGGGACACACTACACATAGAGATGTTTGAACTTGCCAACTTGGTCCCTAACTATTGAGATGCTGCCACCTAAGGAGGAAGACTTATGGATCCTTTTGTTAAGTTTCATTAGGGTGCTTGATTCCCACAAATTCCAAACAAGGAATCTAGGTAATTTATATAAAACAGGACAGAAAAAGGAAGCGTATCCCTCTAATCAAGAAAACACACACACACACACACACACACACACACACACACACACACACACAAAGCAAAGACTAGATTTGCAAAAGTTTTATGCAGAAAGGAGCTTGTAATAGGAATTTTGTAAATACTATGTGTTCTCTTCCTGTATTGAATATGTGGCCTATCTTCTTGGACAACAACTCACAAATATTACAGGAATGGATCTTAGTTCTGACCCTGTCTATTAATTCTTTCCTTCCAATGAGTGGAATGATAATTATATAACCATTATATACTCACACACTTCATGGGGATGTTGCAGTCATCCAGATTTAACTCTACGAGTTCAGACAGTTTTGTTTCTTTGCTTCCATAGAGATTATATTCTGGGACTGGAGGGATTGCAGTGGTTAATATATGTCATGGTTTGATGCAGGTGTCCGCCACAAACAAATGAATGTGTTCTGAATGATTGATCCTCAGCTGATGGCAGTTTGGGTAGTGAAACCTCACTAGAGCTGTGTTGTCAGGGGCGGGCTTATGGGGTTATAAACCAGCTTCCCCTTACCAGTATTTGGCACGGCACACCTTCCTGCCATTGTTTGCACTGCTGTGGTGGAGGTGATGTCCACCTCTCTGCTCATGCCATCGTTTTCACTGCCAGGATGGAGTCTCCCCTCGAGTCTGTAAGCCAAATAAACTATTCCTCCACAAGCCGCTTTTGCTTGGGTTCTTTCTGCGCAGCAACTAGAAAGCTGACTACAACAATGTACTTACCTGCAAAGCCTAATGACCAGAGTTTAATTTCCCAGTACCCATGTCAAGCCAGATGCACAAAATGGTGCATGCATTTGGAGTCTGTTTGCAGCAGTTGGAGGCCCTGACAAACCCATTCTCTCTGTCTCTCTTCTGTCCCTCTCTGTTTGCAAATAAATAAAAATATCTTTTCAAAAATTAGATTATGTTCTGGTGAGTGGAAGCAGTCAGTAAGCAATCACATCTGTGAGATAATGCTAAGTGTTGTGGAGAGAAATGCAGTAAGAATGGATGAGAGGGTTTTCTGGATTCATGCTAGTGGTTATAATTTTACATAATATAACTGAGAAATGGTTAATTTTAACAGAAGGGTGACACTGAAGTCTCTGAGAGAGAATCTCAAGGATTCTGAATTCCCCTTTGGGATTCTCCTGAGTATCTCCTTAGCACCCCAGCAGCAAATCAGAACCCTAACCCAGGCATGGGGATCCTCTGCCCATTACTGTCTCTAATGTGGCACTGACAGGAGGGACTCACTGAAGCACCATATCCAGCAATGCAGTGTAGTGGTGAACTGTTGGCAAACAGGAGTGACAAACAAATTATCCTAACACGTCCGTATTGATTACCTACTACTCAGAGAAGATCGCCAGCCCCTCAGGGACCAGGGGAATACACACTGGATTTCCTGACTCCAAGAAGCTGACAACATGGGATGGGCTGGGGGGAAGCACAAACAAGGAAGACAGATGTTTGAAGGACGCCTTCTGAACAGTGCTGATGCAGAAATACAACCAGGGATGCTATTAGGATGGTGTCTTCTGCCAAAATTCAAATGACATTCTTCACAGGCTTGCTGAGTGAAAGAGAAGTCTGTTCACTCACCTTCTTTCTATCCTTGCCCCCCACACACGGATCATCGTACTGTCAGCAGCGAAATCTAATAAGAAGGATGGCAATATATTGTCTTTTGTTAGCTGGCTGAAACCCAAGGACCGTGCTGTTGAACGAGGAAGGGCAGGCAGATGGAAGTTTCATGCTGTCCTGTAATTGCAAAGTGGCCTTGCTTCTGAGAGTCCTTTACAGAACAGCATCTATCTAGTACCTGCGGGTAAGTTGGGATGGCGCATTTAAAATAACATGGAATGCACCTACTGGTGAAATTTAATTGTAACCAATTAGACCCAGCTGAGGGAGAACTTGTGGCTTACCTAATTGAACTGGAGAGCAAAGCTGTACTGTATTCCAGAGTATTAAGGCTGTGGCTGAATTGATAGCAGTACATATTTCAAAAATCAGCTTTTACACTGCCTAAAAAATAATAGCTGGAAAATAGGCATTTTCTTGCCTGCCTGTGTTGTTTGTTATGATGCCAAAAGGAACAAAAAGACAATTCAAAAGGTGTTAAAAAGAAGCTCCAGTTTAAAAAAAAAAAAAGGAAGATTCAGAATGCCTAAGATATCTTTACTTTGCAATAAGTCAGGCTGTTCACTTGATCAAACAAGTCCATTAAGGAAGCATTTGGCCAAATCAGCCTTTGTCCTTGTATTGTCCTGAAAACTTAGAATTAAGATGCTCTGATATTTGTCTTTGCTACTATTAAAGGAATCTCTCAGTTTTCAAACTATAGTGTTTTTCTGTTGGTTTGACTTTTTGCTTTCCCTCCCTCAATTTTAAAGAGAATGTATATTTACAACAGTTTTAGGTTTTATTACACATTTAAACATTTCTCTTTTCAACATGTGTGGAATTCTGAACAGCAAGCATGATGGTTATATTCTAGGTTTCACAAAGCATTTGCTGGGAGGTGATAAGGATCTAATTTGAGGTTTGAAACTTAACTGAATCTTTGATTTTGTACTTTTGTCACAATAAACCTAAAATATGCCTATCTACTCTTTTTTAAACACTGTAAAATTAGTTATGTGTTGATGTGTGTGTTCCTGTTTGTGGGTGAATATGGGTGTGCACGTACTATGGTGGATGTGTGGAGGTCAGAGGACAACTTTGAGGCAGGTTTCTTTCTCTGGATTCTTGTTTTGCTGTTGTTTGCTGGGCTCTCCTCGAGCTTCCCAGAAATTCTCCTGTCTCTGCCTCTGATCTCAACATCGGCATGATCATGCTGTAATTATAGAGGCCTACCCCAGCCTCTGGCTTTCTGCATGGGGCCTGTGGATTGAATCAGGTACTCCAGTGTGAGAAATGAGTAATTTATCCACTGAAGCATCTTTCCAGTCCCCTATTTAAATATGCTTAACTTACACATATATGATTTTATATATACAAATACATGAACTTGGATATATGTGATTTTTTTGCCTTCCATGTCACACATTTCTCAATTATTGTATATTAGAAATATACTATGATTTCCTGGTACTGAACTATTAAGTGCCTGAATTTTATAGTTCTGATTATTTGATGTTTAAGTCTTCTTATTTTTATGTTATTCATTTTCTTTCTGCACAGCTGGGATCTGAACATAGGGCGTTTCACATGCTAGCCAAGCACTCTACCACTGAGCTATATTCCCAGTCCTTGTCATTCATTTGCTTACTTATTAGTGTGTTATTAGTTTATTTGCTTATTTTACAGTGTATATGTGTATGTGGTGTGTACATGCATGCTCACGTGTGTGTGGGTGCACATCTACATGTGTGTGTGGAGGCCAGAGGCTGACATGAGGTGCTTTTCTCAGTCATCCTTCATCTTACTTTTGGGGATAGTGTTTCACACTGAACCCAGAGCTCACAGATTCAGCTAGACTACATAGCAAGCAACCTTCTAGGGACTCTCCTATTCCTGCTTCCTCAGTGGAGAATTACAGAGATGTGCTGTCTTGTCTGGTTTTCAGGTGGGAACTGGGGACCTTGACTGAGGTCCTCATGATTGTATGAACTTTACCAACTTAGCCATCTCCCCAACCCAGTTCTTGGTATTTTGAGAAAGGGTCTTACTTTGTAGCTCTGGCTGGCCTCCAACTCCCTATGTAGCCCAGGCTGGCCACCAACTCAAGCTGATCCCCCTTCCTCCTCCTTACTGTTGAGGATAACAGGCCTATGCCCAGTTTTTCAAATATCTATAACTGCCAACTCAAATTTAGTGTCCATTTGCAGTAGCAAAAGACCATGATGTGCCTAACCTCTCTCTCTTCTTTCTCTACTTCTCTCTCAAATAAATAAATAAATATTTAAAAAAGACCAAAACCAATGGCAGGCTGCTGTAGTTGCCTGGGGTAAACAGGTGGACCTGGAAATGCTAGACGATGGAGCCATTATACCCAGGACTCACGGGAAAAACATCCAGAAGATGGAGGTGTTGGCAGCATGGGGAATTTTTCCCTCTGATGTCAACAATTTAGTTAACATGTCTTTTCTCTTAGAGGAATGACATGTCTTTATTTTTCAAGGTACACTGAACATAGGCTTAATTTTTCAAAATACATATTTAAAATTTTAAATATATATATTTAAATATGTATATCAGGATATAAACCATTGTCAATTCATAATAACTCCCATTATCCTGAAGGCCCTCCTCAGTGGGGTTATGAAGGCCTCAGTCAGACACGATGGGTATCAAGGAGCCCTGTCTCAGGGTATTCCTACCTACTCTGTGGATCTAACAATCTTTCTGCCTCCTCTTCTACAAAGTTTCCTGAGCCATGGCAAGCCTGTTGGCAGTCTGTTCTAGTGTTAAGTTCTTTGTAGCCTCTGGATAGGTTCTGATTATTCTAAGTGTCAATCACCATCATCTTGGGGCTGGGTGTCAGGCAAGCAGTATTCATGATGTCACTTCCTCTGCAATTTCTCCTGGGCCCTGGCAGATGTGGCAGAGGTTGAGCAGGGTATATGTCCATGAATGTTATAGCTGGGTCAATTGGCAAGTCTACTCTCAGGAGTCTCCATACTGATTTCCATAATGGTTGTAAAGAGGCTTTTTTGTTTGTTTTTCAAAATAGGGTCACACTCTAGCACAGACTGACCTGAAATTCACTATGTAGTCTCAGGGTAGCTTCGAACACACAGCAATCCTTCTGTCTTTCCCTCCCAAGTGCTGGGATTAAAGACATGCACCACCATGCCTGGAAGAATGACATGTCTAACTAAGCCAGACATAGCAAGAATTCACCAGAAGAAACAACAAAATGCTGAAAGTCTTTGTATAGAAAATAGATTCAACCTGTTTGGAGTAAGCCTGAGCAACACAGCCAAGCCTAGAAGGTCCCAGAGACTCCAAAGAACATATGAGTAATCGCTGAGGCCATGCACAGGGAAGGAAACAGATATGGTAGCACGTGACTGTAATATCTGCCCTGGAGAGGCAGAGACAGGGTGATCCCTAGGACTTGATGGCTAGCTAGTCCAGCTGAATGTGTGAGCTCCAGTCTGGATTCAATGACAGACCCTGTTTCAAAAGTTCCTATTAAACTTGTGAAAATAGTGATAGCAGGAAGATAGAACCAGTTCTTCCCTTCCCAGTTTTCAATTTTTCTAGATGGCAGAATTAATATGGGGTTAGGAAGATCTGTTTGAAGTAAATAATTATATGATAATGTCATTCTTCCATGAGGCCAATGAACTTGAGGACCTGAAATGCTCCACCAGGGGCATTTTCTTCCCAATGGCAGGTGGTGCTAGCAGAGGGAGAAAGCAGTATATGTCTTCACCACTAAATCTTTTTTTTTTTTTTCAAGTAGGGGCTTGCTATAGTACAGGTTGACCTAGAATTCACTATGTAGTCTAGGCTGGCCTCAAACTCACAAGGATCCTCCTCCCTTGGCCTCCCGAGTGCTGATTAAAGGTGTCCACCACCATGCCCAGCTTCACCACGAATTCTTTCACAAAACTGTACCTTGCCAGCATCATGACACAGTTTCATCTTCTCTGTATCATTGCAATTCTAGTATGTGTGCTGCCAAAGCGAGCACAATGACACAGTTTAAGAACTGGGTTTTGGAAACTGTGTGTACTCTTATTACTGATACCATCTAAGAGGGGAAATAAATTTCCTACATGTAAGAATGTCAGGGAATATTCTTAAATATATCATGAATCTTCGTGTCATACTCCTATTCTCAAGTGATGCCTTAAGACTCTGAGTAGGTATAATGCTGGAGGGATAGAAGAAAAGGTAGACAGGCATGATAGAAGATGAGAGACTAAACTGTACCCCTTACTCCTACATGACTGCATCTTAATTATATCTGTAATGGTCCCATTTGCAAATAAAGTCATTCTGAGATCCTAGAGCTCAAGGCCTTAACATGTGAATTTGGGAGAGATGTCATATCATGACATAAGCATGTGATGACCTGCTCAGGCATCTTTTAGCTGCTGCCAATAGTGCTGGAAGGGAATCTGCAACAGTCACACCTCTGAGATTACCTCAGCTGAAGAGAACCTCCTACCCTAAACTCTGGGCTCCTTCCAGGGTTATGACAATCAGTGGTAAAATTTCCTCATCACTTTGTCCCAACTTTGGACAACTTAGAGGAGTCACTCTAGCTCCTCTAGAGTTCATTACAAGATCAGATTTCTTCATTGGGACTGGATCACAGCCCACTTCTTTCTCTCCCACTTCTTTCTCTCTCTTCCATTGCCATCTTGGTATTGATCCAGTGAGTACGCCTCAAGAAAGTTCCAGTGTGTTGGACCTAGTTCAGAGTCATGTTCTAGTTTTTAACACAGCTAGCATTTATGACAAATCCTAAAATATCAAGGTATCTTGTTCATGAGCATATCTAAAAAGCCAACTTGGACCATGGATACACTGTTTTATGACCTTTCTAGCATTTTCCATTGTAAATTGTTGACTATATTACTTTGCTATGTTGCTATCTGAGATATTTCTAATAACTGTAATAGATTTAACTATATTATGAAAGTATGGGTAGTGGATTAAAGATACCATATGAGGAAAAGAGAGGATGACTTCTGGAAAATAAGCTATTCAAGGTAAAATGCCAGTTTGTTAAAAATTAAGCAGGTGTCTTACAAAAATTCCATCGGTGAAATGAAACCATCATTTTCTATTAAATTATATAAAAGGTATGTTTTAGGATGACTTCCATCCCAGATGAAAACTGATATTATACATGGGAAGATACACGAATCATTAAAAAGAGACTACTGAAGAGATTCGATCAGAGAATTGCATCTGCTGTGCATAACTTTGGAAGTGCAAGGATGAATTATTTCAATCAGTTCCTATGTATATTTATACTATCTCTAAACGTTTGTAGGCAAGAACATATAGATGATTTCAGAAATATGGCATGTGTGGCTCATGCTTTTAAGGTCTTTAGCTCAAGTCATATATTTGCAGGCAGTGCCAGGAGGGATTGAAATATTTTTATTTTTGCATTTTGTTTTTGTAGTGTTTCCAACAGCATCTTCACAAGCAATTTCCTGAATTGTCATTTAAACTGCAGTGAGAGAAGTAAACCCCCACTTGAAGAGGATGTTTTCTATAAAATGTATTTCTAAGCGATGTGAATTTATTTAAAAATTCTGTTAAGACTCAATTTGCTAGCAAAAAAAAATATATTTCACATAAGTATCTGTCCGAGGCAGGAAAACTTCTCTGTAAGTGTTAAAGATTTTGCATGGCAGCAGATTATTGAGAAAAGAGTTTTTGAAAGAATACCTAAAAGCATCAATGGTACAGCTTATGCTGTTGTGTGCTCCGAGTTAGAAGAACGCTTTTGACAACATTGTCAGTGTGCTGACATTATTAGTAAAGGTTCTTGACCTTTTTATGGAGCAGTTGAACAATACTTGTTTGTACGTCTCAAAATCAAGTAGGAAAGATTGTTGTGTGTCAAGGTTTTCAGGTGCTTTTTTTTCTTCTTTTTCAACCTAAAAATGATGTTGGCAGAGACAAAGAATAGCTATAAAAGCAGATGTTACCTGTAAATTCTGTTATTAACGGTGATAAGAGTGTCTTAGCCATGGGGAATTTTAAAAAACACATTATTTTTTAAGCAAAGCACTTGCATAAAGCTTCTCTTTTCCTCTTAGAATTCACGTGCTCATCTCAAAGCTATAAAATAGCCTGTTATATAAACCCATAACGGGCATTTCAATTGGGTCTTGCATTTCCTGAAGTAAGGTACACTCGAATGTAATCCAGGACATTGTTATGCTTAACATGTGGTCATGTCCCTGCAGGGGACAGACTCAGGACCAGTTCAGATTTGAGAATTTAATATTCTGATTCACTCTCAACTTTATTTTTTGGTTTTTAAAATAATATTTAGAAAAGTACACAGATAAAATTGGTATAGTTGTACCGACTGATTGAAAACATTTAATTTCAAGTTTAAAACATTACATTCACCATGGGACTCTAGATGTATTTGTAATGAATGTCTCTGTCATGTTTTGATCCAGGTGTCCCCCACAAACAAATGAATGTGTTCTCAATGATCGATCCTCAGCTGATGGCAATTTGGGTTTTACAACCTCGCTAGAGCTGTGTTGTCAGGGCCGGGTTTATAGGATTATAAGCCAGCATCCCCTTGCCAGTGTTTGGCATACCTTCATGCCGCTGTTTCCAGTGCTGTGGTGGAGGTGATGTCCACCCCTCTGCTCATGCCATCATCTTCCCTGCCAGGATGGAGTCTCCCCTCGTTCGTAAGCCTAATAAACCCATTCCTCCACAAGCTGCGTTTGTTTGGGTTCTTTCTGTGCAGCAACTAGAATGCTGAATACAACAGTCTTTAAATTGAGTGACTCCCAGGATTCATCTTATTGTTCTGTGCTGAGTGTACCTAGGTGCTGTATTCACTCTTTTGTATGCATTCAATACCACACGAGTAAGAATCATTAAATACTCCCACACCAAATTGATAATTATTTTTAAAAAGAGACCTGGAAATAAAAAGAGGCCTTGATGCATTTTTATACACTCTCCTTGAAGTGTCTACTGTTTTTGACTATTTTTAACTTCTAATGTGACCTTCCTTAAAAATGTTCTGTGCAGAAAGCTGGAGAGACAGCTCAGTCATTAAAAGCGCTTGTTCTGCAAAGCCTGACAGCTTTGGCTTACTTTCCCAGTACCCGTGTAAAACCAGATGCACAAAGTGGCTCATGCATTGGGTTTGTTTGCAGTGGCAAGAGGCTTTGACATGCCCTTCTCTCTCTCTCTCTCTCTCTCTCTCTCTCTCTCTCTCTCTCTCTTTCTCTCTCTCTCTCTCTGCAAATAAATAACTGAAAATACTAAAATAATGATTTGTGAAAATACAAGTACATATTTTAAATGCATACTAAACCTGTATCTGTATCATCTGTATCTATTTCTGAGCTGTAAAGACAGCTTAGGGATTCTGTCTATCACTCTAGAGCCAGAAAGTCTCCTCAGAAGGCCACTAACACTACTTCAGATAGGTTTTAAATATCTGTGAACTTCCATTTGCTTCAGAGACCTATCAGATTGATAGGCATTTATAAACACATTCTTGACATATAACACTGAGTAAATATAAATCATACATGTAATCAAAGTGAGAAGGTACCCCAAAACATGACACAGATAGAAGGCAAGCAAAAAGATGCCCAGGTCAAGATAAGAACTCTCCACTTCTCAGCCTGTCTGGGAAGGAGAGAAACAGACTTATAACAGTGTTCAGGCCCAGTTACAGGGCAAAAGAGAAAGTGAGGTGGGCCATGTGATCCCTCTTGGGATCAGACATCCAATTGTGAGCCTTGTTATCAGACTAAGGTGCATAAAGAGAGACCTGATTGGCTCATTTACTCAAGGACTCAAGCACTCATTGGTTTGTGCATTCAGGAGACTGGAGGGACCAAGGTATGATTGGTTCATGCACTCAGGGGACTGACCCAGAGAAGCTGAGCTAAGAAAGAAGCAAGAAGTTCTTGCTGGGGTGGGTGAGAGAGATCAGATGCAAGTTCCAGTTTTGCCCTGTCAGACAGAAGGACATCTCCTTGTATTGCCTTAGGGCTTCTGTCCCTGACTACCTGAAAAGAAACTGCCTTTTCCTGTTTCTCCTTCTGAGAAGGATTAGGAGAAAAGACCCTCCCACAGGTAGATAGAAATGTGGCCTCAGACAGATGACCTCATTGTCACATTCCCAGGCCAGGGTTTGCTACTCCCACACAAGGAAATCCTTAAAAGTCTGGCCCACAGAGGAGGATGTCCAGCTGACTGGGGATGGGGAGGGGGGGCAATGAGGAATTGGGGATAATAACTCATTGATGGCCCACTAAACAATGTAACTCATTATGGACAATTAAAAAAAAATTCAAAAAAAGGGGGGGCTCCAGAGGCTCCAAATAGGGCTGGTGAGTGGACCTCTCCAAGTTCCCTGATCTCAGTACCGATGTCAGAGAGAGGGGGAGAGAGAAGAGAAATTCTCTTTAACATATGTGCGATTTCTTTTCTTCACTTTTGGGTGATTTTATGCACTTTTCTTTATGTTTATGAACCTCATAGACCATGCGGTTGCTGGTTGACCTTTACATCTCATTTTCCTTTTCCCAATCAATTAAGTTTCAGAATAAATGTGTAATTAAGAATTATTCTTGTCCCTGTGTATAATTCTTTGTACATCGGAGGACACAAACTTGGACTAAGGGGAGAGGGAATTCAAACGCTCTCTCTCCTTGTTGCATATTAATTATAAGTAACCAGTATCACTTCAATAGGAGGAGCCCAAGTTTAAGGCCATCTTTGGCTACATAAGGAGTTTAAAGAAAGCCCAAGCTATATGAACTATTAATTTGCTCAACAAGAACTTTTTATTTCAGTAGATGAATTTATGCCATTTATATTTATTGATATAAAACATATTGGGTTTTGTTTCTCTTTTTAAAGTGAAGTTGTCACTGCCTTCTTTCTCTGCAGTGTCTTTGGCTACAACACTGTGACATATGCATGTTTTTCTTTACAGAATTTTGATAATCTTATCTACTTTAAAACTTTTGCTTAACTCTAAATTCATGTTATGCCTCATCTTCTAGTTTTACATTTAGAAACCTTAAACATAACTATCCCTTTTAGAAGAAAACAAGATAATTAGCAATTCACAGGTTTTTTTTTTCTTAGCTCTTTCCTTATCTTCCCTGTCCACATGCCACAATATGCATGGAGAGGCCAGAGAACAACAGTTAAGGATCTGTGCTTTTTCCTTCTTCGAGTCAGGGTCTCTTGCTTGGGAGCTTCAGATTCTCCTAGCTCTGCTTCTAATTGTCATAGGCATATTGGCATCACGGACACATGCACCACTTTGCAACTGGCTATACTTAGGTGCTGAGGAAGCAAAATTGGGTTGACAGGCTTTGCAAGCAAGCTATTTACTGAGCCATTGCCCCAACCCAATACCTTAGTATTTTCACTTATGCAACCTTTAAAGCTTTCATTCTCTGCACTCATACTTCCCAAAGTTGCTAATCTCAGTGATATATAGATTTATATATAAATATGTAAAATTATATATAAATAGAAATAGGTACAAATATATATAGTGCACATAAAAGAATTTAACCACATAAATTATTTACAATTTGGTTTTTAGTCCTCTAAGAGATGGCTCAGCAGTTTAAGGCACTTGATCGAAAAGCATGTCAGCCTGGGCTTCATTCCCCATCATTCATGTAAAGCTGGATTCAAAGTGGTTCATGTCTGCAGTGGCAACAGACCCTAGTGCATAAATCCAAATACAATTATAAAAAATTTGGTTGCAAATATAACTTGTGGTTAAACTTTTTCCTTTTGTTATTAATTTTCAGTATAACTGCATTGTGGTTAGAAAATGTGTTATGGATGACACCAGTCCTTTATGAGTGTCTTGAGTCTTGCTTTAAGGCTTCTTGTCAAATTTTCCCTGTTCATGTGTGCTTGAAAAAAGTTTCAGTTGTCTATTTTTACTATAAAGTTCTCTATATATTTGCCTATATTGTTGCTCAAATGTTTTCTATCTGCTGGACCTCTCAATAATAAAGCTCTGTTGAAATCTCCTCCTCTGATGGAGATTTTTCCATTACTATAGTTCTAATTAGCTTTTTCTTGTTTATTCAAAACAGTTTTAGTAGATGAATAAAAAGTTACAATTTAATGAAACTTAATTAGATTTATAATCTTATATAATCTTTAAAAATCATAGTTTAGTTTAAAAACATTGGTAAAACTGCTTTCAACAATCCTTTGCTTAATGTTTTGCCTAGTATGATACTGATATTTTTTTAGCAGTTTCTACCATTTAACTCTGTGTTTTATACATGTCTTATATACTTACTATTCATTTTTTTGCTTGTCTTATTTTTGTGCTTTTTCCTTATCACATATTTTTCTTTACTACTTTGCAAGTTGTATGCCATATATTTTTTTTTAATTTTAGTAGTGGCTAGGCTTGGTTTTGTCATTTATATTTAGCAAAGCCCCCAAGTAACTCATACTCTCTAACTCAAATGAAGATCTTAGCACATATTAATTCCATACAATGGATTTATTTATTTTTTTTATTTGAAAATAACTTTCATATGCAGTTTAGGCTGGTTTTGAACTCACTATTTAGCCCCCAGAATGGCCTTGAACTTATGATCTTCCTGCCTCCATCTCTCAAGTTCTGGGTCTATAGGCATAGCCCACCTTGCCTAGCTGCACATTACATATATATAAACGAATGACTTGTTTTCCTTCTTCCTGAAGGATTTTAGATATTGTCTTAGTGGATATTTGTCACTACTTTTAAAAAAATTATTTTATTTTATTTTTTCCTTTATCTTCACACAGAAACCAACACTGAGCCAGGAATATTTTTAAGACAATTTTTGTTCATAAGAAACTGCTTTGGGATTAGGGAGATGGTTCAGTTGGTAGAGTGCTTTCTTGGTAAGCATGAGGTTCTTAGTTGGATTGCTTGAATCCACTTTACACTGCCTGGTATGGTGGCATGTTCTTGTAACACCAGCACCAGGGTGTCCAAGGCAGGCATATTCCAGCCAGTCTACCTTACCTGGTGAGCTCCAGGCCAATGGGAGAGCCTGTATCTAAAAAAAGGTGGGTAGCACCAGAGAGGAATGACACTATGTACACACACAACACACACATTACAAAAGGAACTTTGATGGCCCTAGGTTGTTGAGTTGTATTTCCCCAGCAAACTCTGCATACTTTGTTTTCTTGTTCTCAACATCTATTGTTCCTGTTGAATCCATCATTCCTGTCTCCCAGGGATCATATAAATGTAAAAAAAATTTCTTTTTTGATTTTTTAGGGTTTCACTCTAGCTTAAGCTGACCTGGAATTCCCTATGTAGTTTCAGGGCATCCTCAAACTCACAGCAATCCTCCTACCTCCTACATCTGTTTATTTGATAAAGATATATCTAGCTTATATACAAAATCTACAAATCAATAAATGAACGAAAACCTAATAGATAATTGGATGAAACATGTTACCATGAACTTTACAAAAGAGAATATCCAAATGATTAATAAGTCTATAAAATGATCTCTTCATTACAATCCATAAAGATCAAAATTTAATTAACACCACACATTAGATACTGCCACATACAACTCCAGTGGGTTAAATGAATGTGATTTGCAGCATCAAGCATTAACAAGCATGTACAATTCCACACATTTGAGCCGAGATCATAAAATGGCACAACCTCTTTGAAAACAGCTGGTTGCATCAAACAAAACTAGACATGTGCCTACCCATGATCCTGCAATTCCACCCCCAACAGACGTGTATTAAACATATACATTAAAATAACATATTTTCTTAGTACCATTTTTCCATATTACCACAATGTTAGAAATCTTCTTATAGCAGTGAGACCTAGCAATAGCTCCAAGAATCCATGAGCGTTAAAATGGAAACGCAAACTGTGGTATATTCACACTGTGGAGTAATGAAGGCAAGTGCTGTGTGACACACCCTATGGGATACCTCAGGCTGTTATGCTGAAGTGAAAGAACCCTGATGGGGGAGAAGCAGGGCTGGGGAGTAGGGATATGAAAGAAGAGAGGAGAAAGGGAATGTCAACCAAAGCTAAGTAAGTAAAAAACAAAATGTAAAAACTAAAAAAAAAATGAAAAAAAATCACAGAAAAGAATAAACACAGAGCATTCCATTTATATTAAATTCATCATTGGTTTTGTGGATTATAGTTCATCCTAGCATTTGTTGTTTGGTAGTTATTGTACTAAACATGCTGAATTGACCATCTTTTTACATCTTTACAATAATTTGGTACATTAGAAACCAGGTACATTTTTATATATCATAAATTACACTCACACACTAAATTATTTGCCTAGATCACATAACTAGCAGCATAACTATGCTATCTTGCCTTAAAAAATTAAAGCTCCAAATTACTTTTTAGGACTAAGGCAACTTGAAGTTTGGAGTTTTGTCTGGTGCCATTTGGAACACGTGGGCAGGCAGAGGATGGTGCTCACAAATCCCACTTATCAGAGATGAGCTTCTTGTCTTGGGAATTTGTACTCACTAGTTGTCATGTAAATTCCCCATGGCAATCAAGGGGTGGTGTGTCTCCCCTTTTTAAAGCTTCAGAGAATGATCAAAAAGTCACACTATGGATAATATTAAATATTTTTCTTGAATGCATTTACTTGAGTTGCTTTTCAAACCAAATGCTAGGGAAATGAACATTGTCCTTTCTACATCTATTGTTGACCAAAGAATTCCATCTAATAATTGGGCTTTTGAGGCTGTGATAAACACTCGCTACTGTTTGTCTTTTGATGCCGTATACGGGGAGGCAAACTGTCTAACACTCCAAAAAGATTCTCTTTCTACTATGAAACATATTGTCTGACATTACATTAAGTAGCTTGAAAATACTGTAACTGCTGACGCACAGTTGTTATGAAAGTACCTTTGAATCAATGAAAGAAATTAATAAACAGAAAACCCAGTCTTAGACAAGAGCTTCTCGTGATTTTCTAGTTAAGAAAAAATAAATTAGCACTCTCGGCAGGGGGAAAGCCACAGATTGTGTGGGATTCTTTCGTCAAAGAAAGACTTCACTCTCAATGTTAATTTAATTTGCCCACACTTCTGGAGAAATCGTTTATCACCTTACTATGCATATACCTTGGATAATATTTATACTTCTATATAAGTTTTAATAAAAGATTCTCCTATCTCTGGAACACCAATTTAAAGTGAGTTAATATGAGGAAAAAAAACCCTGAAGGATCTTTTTAAGAGTCTTGTAATATTCTCTTCATATATCATCTCAGGGATTTCATCAGTGTTTTGACTGAAGTTTGAGAACATGTAATCTTGTATTTTATCCCAGCTTCTCTGATTCACAAATATACATTGTCTGCAGTATGCTGACTCTTGCTTTCAGCAGCCACAAATGCGGAGAGCTCAGGTCACTTAAAAAGAAGACAAGCTGTTTTTTGTCTTGCAGAACTTTGAGAATATTAGTGCTTTCAACATGAATGAAGGTACAGGTATAATCATTCTTTGTTCTCAAATGGATGCATTGAACAAAGAATTCAATCAGCAAATAAAATCTATGTTGTGTATTTACCATTGGCTTTGTACCTCTAACTGGGAGTTGCTCGTATGAGGAGACCTCCTCCACTTCACTCTCTGTACATTGTATGAGCTGCTTCAAGATAGAAGAGTCCAGTCTTGACCAAGTAGCTAAGAATTTTTGTCTTTCCTCCTATATAAATTCCTCCCATTGAAATTAGTTCAGGTTTTTACCCTGATATTAAATACAGTTTTTATTGTCATCAAGTTTACTTAAATTGTATCATAATGTTGAATAATTAAACTACATATTGACAGAAAGTACTGGTAAAGAATAGTGAACCAATTTATCACACTTCAGGTTAATAGAGTGTGAGAACAAGGCCAGTATTACGTGAACATTAGTTTGATTTCCTTTTAGTGCAGTCCTGAAGCTGGTGAGTCCTAACCCAGTAAGAGGAGCCTTAACCCATATGAAGAAATGAAATCCGCCATCCATATCCAGAGATGCTGTTCAGTGGCCTAGGCAGCAGTCCCAGGGGTGGCTTACCTACAAGACATGGGTAAAATAGCCTAAGGGACAGATTTTTTGCTTCGTTTTTGTTTTTCCCTTTTCAAGTAGGGTCTAACTGTATAAACTTGGTAGATCTCAAATTTATAGGCATACATCGCTATACCCAAGATTTGGGTATAACATGCTGATAAATATAGACAGTTCAGCTTGGAAATGCAGGGCTTCTAACAAATTTCATAGACTGATGTAGTAAGATGTGTGAAGAGGCTAGGATGGGTCATTAATAGTAGCAGGACAACATTTCTTCCTTTACTAGGAAGAGTTGTTCTGCTCCCCCCCTCACCCCATCCCATCCTTGTTTTCAATTACATGACTGATCAATTTCTCCCAAGCCCAGTATTCAGGGCTTGGTTCTGAAAGCAATGCTTAAGAAAACTTGATGTCCTAATGATAAATCTAGTTGATGACATTTAGTGTGATTTTAGCCTTTAATTAGCTTTAGTCACAACTTACACAGTCTCACTGGTCATTCTAATATCTAGCCCATTCAATTTTGTTTCTCTCTCTCTCTATAGGGCAGAAAGTTGCCTGTATTACAAAATGCTATAAGTAACAGTGAACTCTGAGCTTTCAACTACCATAATGCTTTTTCAAATTAAAAAAAATGTGTGATTTAAAGGTCACATTATAGCAATTCACTTTAGTCTTTAATGTGATCAGTTATCAGAGATTGTGGGATGAAAAAGACCCACAAGTCTGATTTTCATCTGTTCTCCTTGGCAACACTTCCTGAGAACAGTGGGAATGAGATTCCAAGACTAAATAGCCAGTAGCATAATGTGCTTTCCAGCATGCTGAGAAGGAGCGAGGGAAGAAAATTAAAGCTCTGATATTTTTCTATGAAAGATTTAATAAATTATTTCCTAGTACAAAACTGAAGTTAAAAATATCTGTCATGACTTAAAAAATAGTGGTAGCAGCTTTTTGAACATGGACAAAACCCAAAATTATGATGGCATTTATATTGACATTATAGATTTAAATGTGAATGTATGTATGTATGTATGTGCATATATATATTTAACTCAAGAACTCACTACATAGCCCAGACTCTTTGAATTCAAAATCCTCTTGCCTCAGACTCTTAATCACCTGACACTACTGAACTACTCCATGTGTTGTTTATCTTCCCCAAAATAAAGTTTAAAAACAATTTCTGTCACAAAAGCTTGAAAAATAGTTTCTTTCCTCACATGATTAACTAGAATTAACACTCTGTAAAGTCAGAGAAAAATCACAAAGCACAACAATGGGATTCTTTTATTTACTAAGGTATTTACTTAAAATGACAGCAATTACATCTTTAAGAGTGTAACATAGCCGGGCATGGAGGTGTACACCTTTAATCCCAGTACTGGGGAGGCTGAGGTAGGAGGATCACTATGAGTTTGAGGTCAGCCTGGGACTACAGAGTGGGTTTCAGATCACCCTGAGCTAGAGCAAAACCCTACATTAAAAAATATAGTGTAAGTAAAGGGGTGAAAACCAGCAACACAGCTGATGAGTACAGATGCCAAATGAATGAGGGATATTTTTAATGGATTAAGAAGTATTAGAAGTTTAGGGAAACCCAGAATTTAAAAAGAAAAAAGTGAAAAAGAAAATAGAGGAAATAAAGTTCTCAGTAAACCTTTCTATTATTATTTTTAAAATATTTTATTTATTTATTTGAGAGAGAGAATGAGATAGAGACTAGAATGGGCGAGTCAGGGCCTCCAGCCACTGCAAAGGAACTCCAGATGCATGTGCCGCCCTGTGCATCTGGCTTTACGTGGGTACTGGGGAATTGAACTCTGGTCCTTCTGCTTTACAGGCAAATGCCTTAACCGCTGAGCCATCTCTCCAGTCCACCTTTCTATTATTAATAGTGTCCTTGGACTGTAGGAACAAGATCTAGATTGGGTTCTGTATTAAGGTAATAAGAAGTTGATCTTCGGCACCAGTAACCATAGTCTTCAAAACATTCAGACCTTGTGCCAGATCCTTTATCAGAGTTCTGACCTTGCTGCTCACTACCATCAAGCGCACTGCAGCCTCCACTCCAACTGTGAGGTGGCCTGCCTGTGCAGATGCTGGTGTAGCTGTGGGTGCTCTCTTGTTGAAAGAATAAGCCCCATGAAATTTTTGATCATCCAGTTTCATTCCATTTGTTCTTTGCATAGCCCCTTGGAGCCATCCATTCTCCTAAAATACATAAAAGCATCTCCACGTGTCCACCCCGTTCTCTGACTCGATGAGATCAGGCACATTTAGGGTGGTATATGGTCATACACCCAGTTCACTGATCAAAAAACACATCAATATCATTCATTGGTCCACATTGAGAAAATCCTTCATGAAGATTTCTCCCTGTTATGTATAAGTTGAGGCCAAACCCAAACACTCCCAGACCAGTGTGAGGATCTGGTTTTGCCAAGATGCCAGTATGTCTTCTCCAAAGAAACATTAGAGAATAGTTTTAGCTCCCTCACTGCTTCAAGGTACTCTCCTATGAATTGAGTGACCTTGACGTCGATTTTGATTCTGATTGAGAATGGGATTCAGAGTGTTTGGAAACTGTGGTATTTTGAGTGAATGTCCCCTAATAGAATTTGTTATAATTGTGAATTGTCTTCAGCCTTCTGGCTGGAGGAAGTGTCACTTTGGCCTGGCTTCCTGGGGTCATGACATCCTTTCTAAATTGGATGCAAAATACTAAGGATAGATATACAAAAGAAAAGTCTAAACCCCAGTCTGACAGTTCTGCATTTTTGTGAGTTACAGTGTTACAGTGCTTGAGATGCTGGTGGTGGGTTTCTCTCTCTCTGCTTACTTCTATGAAAGGGAGCCAGCCATTTCCCTTAACTTCCCCTGGATCTTTTAGTTCAATAATAAATACTTCCCTCCCCCAAATTGTGCCTGGTTTGGAGATTCATCCCAGCAGCATGTGGCTGACTAAGACAGAAACCCATGACAGACCCTGTCTACAAAATAAAGAAGGAAAGAAAAGAAAAAGGAAAGGAAAAGAAAGAAAAGAGAGAGAAGAAAGAAGGGAGAGAGGAAGAGAAAAACAGAGCAAGAAAGAAAGAAAAAAAAGGAAGAAAATACATGTTGAAGTTCACTTATTTTTCTAAGCAGCACAACTTTTTCAAATCTCGCTCATGTAGAATAGGGAGGACTTTTTAGAGAAGAGAGGCATTAGTGCAATTTTAAAAAATATATACCCTTACAGCACTATTAATTAATGCTTAATTAATTAATTAAGCTTAATGCACTATTCACAATAGCCAGGAAATGCAAACAACCTAGATATCCATCAATAGGTGTATGGATAAAGAAAAATGTGGTAGAAAAGCAGAATAGAATTTTATGCAGACATAAAGGAAAATTAAATCAAAGCACTTGAAGGCAAATTAATGGAAATGGAAGCCATTATGTTAAGTGAAATAAGCCAGACTCAGAAAGACAAATACTGCATGTTTTCTGTCATATTGTGGAACTTAGATTGACAATTATATATGTATGTGTGTGTTTATATATGTGAGTTATCATGAAACTAGAAAAGGAATCATGAAAAGAAATCAAACCATGAGAGAGAAAGAGAAAGAGATCTTGAGTGCTGGGTGACAGAGAGGGTAATGGAATACATGTAATAAAAAAGCAGAAGAAAGGACTAACTTCAGGAAGAGAGGGGGTAGAGAGCAAAGGGGAAGGTAGTGAGGGAGGTAGCAGGCAGCTGAGACAAAGTACAATGGTGTATGTGCGAAGGGTCATACTGAAACCCCTTACTTTGTAGGCTAACCTAAAAAATCATTAAAATCCTAAAGTCCTTAGAGGGCCAGATAGATGGCTTAGCAGCTAAGAGCACTTCCTGAACAAGCATGATGGCCTCAGGAGGCCCAAGAGACCACTTGAGTTCAATCCCTAGTATTCAAGTTACTAGCTGGGCATAACCATGCCCACCTGTAACCCTAGTCCTCAAGGAAACAGAGGACCAAGAATCACCCTAGCTCATGAAAAATATTCCAACCTCTCAGACCAGTAACAGATTTCTGCTCAAATAAGAATAGGTGGAAAATCAGTGTTCTGCTCTGGCCATCCTATATGAGTGCAGCCCACCACAGTGGAGGACATGGACACATACACATGTATAAATCACATGCACACCGCACACACAAGCAAAAAAAAAAGAGCCTTAGAGATTAAAGATTGAGGGGTCATTGACTTTCAAATGTAATGCAATCTGAGATTTGATCCAGCAGAATGCTCTAATTACAACTACCTGTATTATGAATCCTGAGGGTTCAGCTTCTTTCCGGAATAACAATAATGATAATGATAATAATAAAATAATTCCAGCATATTTCCTTGAGGGGAGGTACAGAAACGAAACTCAACAAAACGATGGAGTAAGAGAAAGAGCTTTGTTACAAGCACTGAGATTTAGTGATTTGACAAGAGGTCAGGAGCTGTCCAGGGAGGGAGTCTGTGCGAAGGACTTCCTGTGTTCTCTAGTGCCCCCCACCCTGTTACTCAGAACATCTCCGGGCACTGGGCATGGATCCCCTCAGAGTTCCTACCAGCCTTAGTGTCAGGGTTACTTCCCCACTTCCCGTAAGGTATTTCAGCTTTTGATGGAGACAATAACTTCAAATTCAAATGATTGTGCTTAAGATGAACAGTACAATCCATTGACAAATACATTTTTGTCTGTGAGACCCACCAGTAAGAAGTCCAAGTTCACCAGTAAGACACAGAACTGGCAAATAGTGATCTGGGTGAAGTGAAGCGGGGAGCATCTGAAACATGCAGAAGGGTAAGCTGTTGTGGCCCTGGGCCAGAGCCTAGCTCCTGAGTCCTGGAGAAGTCAATTAGCTTCTATATTCAGATACCTTCCAATGGTGACCATAGACATCTGTGTGTACTTAACACACACATCTGAGTATAGCAAGGGACAATAAATGCAGCTTTTGGAGTCATGTGGACTTAGGTTTAATTTTTATGGACACGTGAAGTATGTGAAATCATTTCTTTCACCAGCAAGATGGAGATAATCTCTGCTGTGCCCAGGGGACATGGCGATCCTGTCAAGCCGCTGTGATTTCCGTGTGGGGGTAAGGCAGAGGGGTGGAGAACACACAAGACAAACAAGGCCAATTTATTTCTCTTATGCCTTAAGGTTCAGTAATTCTACTTCTAGAAGTTTCTTTATACACATACACTCACATGCATGCAAGCATACTTATGCAATAATGGTCATTAAAGTGTCATTTAATTTTTTTTCTGAAACAACTCACATATGCATACATTGGTATGAGTTAACATAGCAGAACTGTTCAGTGATCCACTGCACTGCAGCTAATAAGAATGTGCTAGATTCATACACCACACACAGTGATGGAAAATATGCCTAAAGATTTGACATTAAGTCAGTAATTCTCAGAAGAATATATGAGATCCCATTTGTGTCAATAGTATATCTACATGAAACTGTCAATGGTAGTTTTCACTACGAAGAGGAAACTGCCTAGGACTTTAACTAATATGCCCATGTTAGAAATGATGGGATTCTGGCTGCAGAAATAGTTCAGAAGTTAAGGGCACTTGCTTTTGAAGACTAATGTCTGGAGTTCTATTCCCCAGGACCCAGGTTAAGCTAGATACACAAAGTGGCACATGTGTCTAGAGTTCAATTGCAGGTAGGAGGCCCTAGCACACCCATAGTCACTCTTTCTCTCTGTCTCCCCCTCTCAAAATTTAAAAAATATTTTTATTTATGTATGAGAAAGAGAGAGAGGCAGATAGAGAGAGAGAGAGAGAGAGAAAGAGAGAGAGAGAGAGAGAGAGAGAGAATGGGCACATTAGGGCCTTTCAGACACATGTGCCACCTTGTGCATCTGGCTTTAGGTGGGTACTGTGGGATCAAACTCAGGTCCTTCTGCTTTGCAGGCAAACACCTTAATGGCTACGCCATCTCTCCAGCACCCCCCTCCAAATCTGTTATGAATATGGTTAAAACTTGTAATAAGGAAGCATACATAATTAGCCTAAAATGTCACATTTTTTCAATCAATGGAGGTGTTTGGCACATTTAGCAGGATTGCTGTCCAGCCGTCTCGAGAGTAGATTGAAGATAGCAAGGCTCTGAGGTGATTGGAATAACTGAGGCAAGAAATGTTAGAGATTTGGGCTGGCGTTACAGCATGGGGCATGAAGGAGGTGACTTGACACCATACATGTTCTCAAGGGAGGGTCAATCAATGGGGGTTGACAGTGGATTGAATTCTCTGTGTGTGGCATATGCCTTTAATCACAGCACTGGAGGCAGAGGTAGGAGGATCACTGTGAGTGGGAGGCCAGCCTGGGACTACAGAGTGAGTTCCAGGTCAGCCTGGGCTAGAGAGAGACCCTACCTTGACAAAACAGAAAGGAGGCATCAGGATGGTTTCAACTCATTTTGATCTGAGCATTTGAAAGAAGCAGTTGTCCAACAAGACTTTTCTCTTTTCTATGCATGTTTAATTTCCATCTTTTCACTGTGTGTGTGTGTGTGTGTGTGTGTGTGTGTGTGTGAGAGAGAGAGAGAGAGAGAGAGAGAGAGAGAGAGAGAGAGAGAGAGAAGATTGTGATGCATACCCAGAATATAAAATGCAATTTTGGATTGAATGTGTAAATTGTCATCAGAAGGAAGAGAAAAACAGGAAGCCCGAGCCAAGAACACCTGCTCCCTGAAGGTTTCCTACCTTTGATATGAAGATCAGAAGAAAGCTTCACAGATCTGGGCACGACTGAGAAACCCATCAAGAGCATGAAACGCTGGGGTGAACACTCAGCAGATTAGCCCAGAAAACAGGTGGTTTCACACACTCTTTAGATGTTCTCCAACGTGAATGCATGTAATCGGAACTTATTTACATTGCTCTTGGTACCTGGTCACTGTTTCTTTGAGTTCGTTGTGACTTACATATTTGAGGAATGTCCTTTCAATTGACTGAATTTCAAGTTTAAGTATTCTTTAGTATTGTTACATTCAATTCACTTTGGATGCTTTTGAAGTGTAATGTTCATTTATAACATAATTTGTTTCTTCAGTTACAAAAGTATGGTAGAACTTTTTTTAGTACTGACTTGGGGATTAGGGTGTGTGTGGTTTTACATGATTTAAGTATTTAGCGATTGACTAACTCCTTTAACTTAAATATTTAGAACTATGTACAAGTCTTAAGTTCAAAGGAAAAACAAAAAGATAAAATTTGGCGCCATCCAGTGGCAAGTTTATAAATTTCAGCATAAGTACAATTGTGAGAAAAAGAATTTCAGCTCAAAAATATTTGGAGAAAGCGGAAACCACTGATATAAAATGCAGACTGTTACCATAAAAAGGCTGAACACACTTCCCTCTGGAAGAGAACAGGAGCCAAGAAGAGATAGATCACTTGTGCAAATAGAGGCACCAAAACCAGGGGGAAGTAATCAACAGCTTTCAATTTGGCCAAGAAATCCACTCAGTGACAAGTAACCCTTAACTGGAAGTGGGACCTAGCCCAAAACCATATGGGGACCAAAAAACTTGGGCTCCAAGGAGAAATCCCCATTACCAGAGAACTACAGAGAGGCTAATCCCAATAGAATCTTGTCAAATTAGAAATGTGTATCTCATTTAATTTATACTGATCTCACTCGCCAATGGAGATTCTGTTTATATTTTGCAGAAGGCAGTGAGAGATCCATGGTCATTCCAACACCACCCATGAGCCACAGGTGGATGGCTAACACCCCAACAAGAGATGAACCTCCCCAGGTCTATTGTGTGAATCCTAAATGACCCTTGAGAGAGTGACAGGATAGCAAGAGACCTATCAGCACAGCTAATCAGCCAACCCAGGATAAATCACGGGACAGACACGGATTTCCAACACATCTCAAAGCAGAAGTACAGAGACACTTAAGACCTCAACTGTAAAGCAGACTTAAAACTCACCATGACACAGGGAACTGAGCGGAAGAGGAGGTGGAAAGATTGTAAGAGCCATGGTGGAGGAGAATATCCAGAGACATTGCCCCCAACAAACAAAGGGGAGGGGACCTGGCTGCCTCTTGTGCTATCCATAACCCCCTACCCCATAGGTTGATCCAGCATCCCACTGAGGAGGATACTCAGTGTGTTGGGGACAGGGAGGAGGGAAATGGGATATCAACACAATATTTGCCCATACAATGTATCTAATTTTGAATAATAAAGATATCAAAAAAATTAAAAACTTCACAGACACTAAAATTAAAATTGGAACCACACTGAAATGCAATATGAAAAGATAAGAAAAAAATTTCTCCAGAATTTTTTATTAATAAAGTGGCAACATATCATCTATATGATGGCCAAATGCTGGATATTTTTTATTATTTTAAGATCTAAATATCAAATATGTAACAATAATTTGGCAAACACTATATAGTATATAAATAATAATTTCATATTACATTATACTAATAACATCTTTTATTTGTGTATTTGAAAAAATTAAATAGCTGCTTCCACTTTAAGAATCTGTCAGAAGGCTAAAAGTTTAGTCATTTCTTGAGGTCTGCAGAGCTGTAGCTCCAACAACATGGGAGACTCAGGCTCCTTCTGTCTGCAGCTGTGCAGCCTTGAACATGCAGCTTCTACCTCATGGTCCATGGTGGCTGCTTGGCTCCTCTTCCGTCCACAGCTTTCTTCACACTTATCCTTTAACATCTCTGGAGATAAATGAATGGAGGAGGGTGCTCAGAGCTGCTCATTTAGGCTCACATTACACTCTACTCCACTTTATTATTATTATCTTTTTTATTTTTTGCCTCTGGTACAAAGACAACACCTCTATTCACTAGCAATGAAATATGCAAATATATACATATATCCAATTTAATGGGTATGTTGTGCCCATCAACTCACTCTCTAAATATTTATGTTCATAGATTAGTCTGCTCTCAGCTTTGGTCATAAAAGCTCCTCTTTGCAGTCAATAAGACATCTCTATCACGCCCTCCAAGACTCAAGGAGCATTGTGGGAAGAATGTTAGAGCCAGGGGCTGGGGTGGGGTGGGGGGAGTGCTTAGACTCCTGTCTCCTAAACATGAAGTGGCCACTGCATTCATGACCTGCTCACAGCCATAATGACTTGCACCAGACCTGTGTAATACTGAGTGCATCTACATTTCAATGTGGATGATGGCGGCCAGAAGACATTAAAACAGAAGGACTCCTTGTAAAGAAGAAAAAGATGGGGGAGGGAGAAGGGGATGAAAGGACAAAAGAAGGTAAGAGGAGAACATATGGTCAAAATACATTATGTGATGGTTGAAATTATGTCAATAAAAAAAGTTTTCTTTAAAAGAAAGGAAACTAATTGGTTCCATTAAAGCAGTGGCCAAAGGCAGTGCTTCTTAACCTTGACTGTACAGTGGAACCTTTAAAATACTGGTGCATGGACCTCACAGTCCAGCATTTTGCTGTCCTTGGCTGCAGTATACCTTGGACTGGAGTGTGTTACTCTCCAGATGATTCGAAGTGCAGCATGATGGAGGATCATTGTTCAGGCACTTGCAGACATCCCAATCATCCAGAGAACTTCTGAAAGCATACCTGTGCTCTCCACTTTAATCCTGGTTTCATTATGCCATAGTTCATCTGGAGATCAGGGGTGTGTGTGTGTGTGTGTGTGTGTGTGTGTGTGTGTGTGTGATTTAATGTTTCTGAAGTGATTCTACTTGTAAATGAGGGTGAGAAGCTCATACATGTGATTGAACTCCTTCCATAACTCTTCTGGGCATTCTACATATTGAAACATAATTGAACACATAGAACTATTCTATTGTATTGAATTATAATTGTGATATGAAATTTATTGAAATGTAACCCTCCACATATGTGCATCTGTAAGCACCTTAAATTTCCCCTACATTTAACTGAAATGCTAACGTAGTAGCAAAAGTAAAACTATTAATTTTTAAAGTAAAATGTTTTATTATTTTATAGATCTATGGTTTGATACAGTTTTCTAATATCTTCCATTGTCAGGTAAGTTTTACGGACTTGACTACCTTTAAATGGTGAACAATTTGCATTGTCATTTGAAGGTGTCAGAGGCAATTGAAGGACTGTGTAAATTATCACTATCCCTAGATTTACAGATTCTCAGATTCTGGGCTAATCTGTGAGTTCTGTTCTTTCACAGAACTTTAAAAAAAGTTTTTTAAAATCTCTTACATTTCCTCTTCACACACTCTTGCCTGCTAGACAGCTCAGACACAGAGTCATCTGTCACAAAGTAACCAGCAACCTGAGAAAGCTGACCCATTAGAGTTTAGCCTTGATATCATTTGCTAGTGCAATCTTTTATTCCACATAGGATTTTCTTCCAGGGTTGTGCTTTCCAATCATACAAAATGATAGGGATTACTTGGGGCATTTCAGTTTTGGGACTTATTATCATAGAGCTGTCAGTGTCCCAGCCATTTCACTCCAGTTCCAGCTGCATGAGATAACTTCATACAGGGTGTATTAGTCAGGGTTCTCTAGAGGAAACAGAGTTAATAGAATAGATTGTAGTAAAAGGGTTAGGGTTAGGGTTTATTGGGGTAGTTTACGACAGTCCAACAATAGCAGTCTGCAGGCCCACAGGTGAAGAAACCAGTAGCTGTTCAGTCCATGTGGCTGGATGCCTCAGCAGTCCCAATCCAGCCCAGAAGGCCTGATGGCTCCCCTGGGAGCGGCTGCTCTTCAGTCCACCATGTGAGGCTGAGGAAACTGGGTTCCAATGTCCAAGAAGGGTAGGAGAGCAGGATGTGAGTGCAAATCAGGAACAAGCACCAGCAGCCAACAGGCAGGGAGCCAAGGAGAGAATTTCTTCCTCTTTATATAACCTTAGGGTGGGGTCTTACAACCCTTCCCCAGACTTAATGGCTTCCTGAGTCTCTGGAATTTCCTTCCTGTACTGCCCACACAGGAAAGGATGTTTAGTTCTAGCTTCTTTGAGTTTCTTTACATCCTGCCCCTTGCTGAGAGGCTGCTTTCCTGTTAACATCCTCAGAGACCCATCCAAGATAAATAAAAAGATCAAGTTGACAACAAAACCTAACCATCACATAGGGGATTGTGCCTCACAGAGTTGATGAAGGCAGGAATCTACAAACTTAAGGGGCCCACAAAGAGATGCTCTCTTACCAATCAAAGCCCAGAAATTTAGAGTTATCTTTAGAAATTGCTTTCAAGAACATTTCTATTTGCAAGGCTAATGGTCTCCTTCTCTTCTTGTTATAGTAACAAAATTGAATACTATTAGGATTTTTAAAATATTTCTACAAAACTGGATAGTTTCTTTAAAAAATGGCACAAAAAAAAAAAACAACAGAGGGGCTGGAGAGATGGCTCAGTGGATAAGATACTTGCCTGCAAAACCTAACAACCCAGGTTTGATTCCCTAGTACCCATGTAAAGCAAGATGCACAAAGTGGTGCTTGCATCTAGAGTTCATTTGCTGTGAGTGGCTGGAGGACCTGGTGCACCCATTCTCTCCATATGTATTCCTGCCCTGTCTTGCTCTGCTTGCAAATAAATACACAATTTTTTTTTAAAATGAGAAAAAGAAATCCTGTATTCCAGCATCCAGGTGGTACATGTTTCTGGGGTACTATTAAATGAAATGCATGTTAGGGAGACACCTATGCCCTTTCCCACCATGGTCCTTTGTGTTGTTCTTAGAAGAAAGGTGATTTCTATTTTACTCTCAGAGAAGGAAAAGACGCTTCCAGTTTCTCCCTGCCCCTTTGCTTCCTGCTGCCTATGGAAGCTGACTGACTCATCCAAACGAGTGTCGGGGAAGAAATCAAATATGTTTGGCTCAGTCTATCACTTCATTTCTCTCTGTCAGATATGACTATGCCCAAAGAATTCATATTCTGGGCCTCACTCGAGAGAGTAATCTGTGAAGACAGGTTGTCCTTTAAATTAGGTTCAAGTGCCTCCCAGGGATTTCACCACAGTTTTTTCTAGTTCATTCACACTACTGCTCTTCTAGATGAATACTTTTAGTTCTTCCATCAAATTTTCCACTCCTTTCCAAATCATGTCAGCTTAAAACCTCCCTCCTTTCTTTGTTGCTATTATCCTATCTATAAACACGTCTGTGTCTAAATCTGCATACTGCCTTCCTTCTGCTTAAAGACGAACAGCTTACTTGCCAACCTAAAGTTAACCTTTCTTCTTGTGTCCTGATTTTGACTTATTTTTATCTCCCTGAATACATTTTCCTGTCAACTCTAGGCTTTTAGTTGATTGATGTCGTAGTCAGCCACACGCCACTGGGATGAATCTTCAAATCAGTCATAATTTTGGGGAGGAAAGTATTTATTGAAATAACAGATCCAGGGGAAGTTAAGGAAAGGCTGGCCTCCCTTTCACAGATCCAAGCAGAGACAGAGGCCCACTACCTCCAGAAGCAAGCAGACACACCATGACACTGTAACTCACAAAACAAAAGGATTGCCAGACTTGGGTTCTAGCTGCTGTTTTGCATATGTATCCCTAGAATTTTTTATCCAATTTAGAAATACCTCAGGAGCAGACCTCAGGAGGCCAGGCCAAAGTGACACCTCCTCCAGCCAGAAGGCTGGAGACAATTCACAATTATAATAAACAGAATTATAATAAATTCTATTGGAGGACATCTATTCAAACTATCACAATCGATTTGACCATTTCACATTGGCATATAAAATGGTATAATGTTTCCCATATTTATAATGTTATTTTTACTCCAATGTCACCAGCTTCTATTTTTCTTTTTTTTATATTTAAAAAAACAGAGCTTTATTGAGGTACAATGTACCTTTCATACAATGCACTAATTTTAAATCAATGGTTTTTAGTATACAGTTGGACTCTGACTTAGAACAGTTCAACTTAGTGTTTTGACCTAACAGTGGAGAGTGCATATACAAATAACACTTCATTTTTCACCATCAGCACAATAGCCAGGAACTCATGTGAGCTATCTAACACTTTATTATAAGATAGGCCTTGTGTTCGGGTCGACTGAAGTTGTTCTGAGCACCTTTAAGGTAGGACAGGTTAGGGTTGGGTGGATTAATTACCATGTGTCCATGTGTCTTGGGGGTTAAACATGTTCACATGCTAAGTGTACCTTCTGCCACTATGTCATATTCAGCCCCTAAATTCTTTGTTGTTGCTTTGTTTTGTTTGATACAAGGTCTCATCCTATTTGAGGAAGGGAAAAAAAAAACACATTTTGCCTATATATCTTTAAAGTGATATTAGCATATTTTTCTCAATATTTACTTGTATTTATCTCAGTTTATATTTTAGGTATATCAGGCTTTCAAATTAATATTAGTATCCTAGAATTCTAGTGGTTGAATACATATAAACCTTAACTAAAGGTTTGTCTATAATCTATACAACTTCAGAATTAAATAACATTCATGATGCTACATGTTAAATTATAGGATACTAGAACTAATAAAATAACTACCTACATATATAAAGTTTACAAACATTTTTCTATTCTTTCATACAACAACTTTTTTTTCTGAAACGTGGACTGTAGTATGAGTCTCCATTTCTCCCTTAATCCACCCCTTCTCTCATGAAGCTCCCTGACAGGCTTTTATCTCTATTAAATCTGTTTTAGTCCAAGTCAGAAAGGATCTCTCCATTACTCAGTTCATTGCTATATTTCAAGCTTTGACCTATGTCTTTAAAATATTTAAATATTTTTATTTATGTATAGGAACTTACTATGTAGCCCAGGCTGTCTTTAATCTCATAATCCTCCTAACTGAACTTTTTGAGTGCTAGAATTATAGTATGTGCCACCATGTCTAGCACAATAGATATTTTAATCTATGTATTTACTATACATTGATGCAAGTTAATTTATCCATAGACTAATTAATTTGTCTTTCTTTCTGGTGAGGATGGCAAAAATCTATTTTACCAATTTTTGAACTTACAATAGTTATTATTATTATTAACAGGCTATTACTGTGCAGTAAAATTGATCACTAAAATTTATTTCGCTAGTTTAAATTAACTTTTTACCCTTCAATCAATGTCTTCCTTCCCCCTTGACCCCTGTAAACACCAGCTATCATGTTCTTTCAGAAGCATGTGATGTAATGAGACACCACGTTCTCAAAAATATTGTCTGCTCCTTCTCAGTCTCTTGATGGATTCTGTCATTTTTCAAGTTATCTTTAGTCTCTTACTTTTTTCATTCTCTGTCACTTCCTCCCATGTAGTGCATTCAGTTTCTTGGCTCATGTCCTGTCAATTCACTCTCTAAGTGACACATTCGTTTCCATGCCTTGTGCCCTATCTTTGTACGATGACTCCCAATATTTTTATTTAGTCAAACCCTCTCATCTAAATTTCACACATATAAATCCAGGTGTTTCCCTGATACATCTGGATCTCTGGGAGGCATGCCAAATGTAACACGGCTACAAACACATTTTTAACTTCTGCAGCTTTGGTCAGTCTCAACCTTCTCCTTCATAGTGAATGGTAGTTCCATTTGATTAGTTTCTCAGACCTGGGAATCATTTTGAGTATTCTGTTTCCCTTGTACCAGATATTAAATATACTAGTAAAGTCTGTTGGTCACGTATTTGAAATATATTGCAGCACTTTAGAGAAGCAGAGCCGCTATGAGATCTACTGGCATCTAAAAAGGTTTGTGATTTGACTGACACCGTGATTGCTGTTATCACATGTGATACTAGACTCTAAAATCCACCGCCTATGTAGTTAGGAAAATAGGTATCCTCTGGCACACAGAGACTTTTATCTATATTTATCTATCTACCTTTTATCATCTACCTACCTATCTCTATTTTCAATCTATCCATCTATCAGTTATCTATTTACAGATAGATATATAAATAGATATTGTGCCTCCAATTTGTTCACAAGATTACACTCTGACCCACCCTAATTGAAACGTGAAAGGGAATTCTGAAACACACAATTCAACCTAGCTCTAAATTGACAAACTACCATAATCCAATCCTCACTACCATTTGAGCCACTATCAGAATACCTATATGGCAAAGATGATTAAGGTATAAAAGTGCAAGTGGAAGCTAGCACATACCCCACCACACTCCCTTCTAACCAAATCCATTGTTACCACATGGGCCAAATGATCATTATCACCTGGGCTACAATAATACATGGCTCCTTGTTTCAACTCTTGATTTTCTGTAAGTGGCCAGAGTGATTATCGTTAAAGGTAAATCCATTCATGTCATTTACCTTTTCTAAATACCTCAATCGCTGTTAAACTCAAGCCTCTATCTCGCACTTGTTGCCTATCTCCCTACCAAATAGAATGTAGTCTTACAAAGGCAATGCGTTTAATTTGTCCCACTATTGAAGACTTACCTTCTAACATAGTATCTGGTCCCTAGTTGACATTCAATAAATGTTTATTGAGATAAATAGTGAGTGTCTCTGCAGGAAAGGGGTACAGTTTTCCATCATTGCCTATAGGTGAACTTAAAACAGAAGTAAAATGTTAGGAAACACATCGAGGCTGAACATTTAAGCAACATACCCTATTTTAGCTTTTATTGATAATAAAGGCGATTTCTGATAAAGGTTTGATTTCTGTAATATTTCTGTCTCTATTTAGGTAGGAAGGAGAGAAGACAGAGTTCTTATTCACTGGCATCTAAAACTCACAAAAACAAATTTCAGTAAAAGTTAAACAGTTCACTTTTAGTTTTGTAATTAAATTAATTTGAACAGATATATAATTCTTGAAAATGACACATAGTATTGCACCACCATGATGGTTTGAGGCATTTATACATCATGTAATGTTTAAGTCAATTTAAATGTATTGATCTCTTTGAGCCTTAATCACGTATTTATGGTGGATATACTGAACATGCTTTCTTCTAGCTTGTCAAACCACATCACACATTAGCATCCCTTACTCACCCTGCTGTGCACTGGACCCCAGCACTTCCTGTTAGTCAGCTCCATGTTGCTGGGATAAACTTCTAAGCCAGACACGGTTGGTGAGAGGAACAGGATTTATTTCAGGCTTACCGATTCCAGAGGAAGATTCATAATGGCAGAAAAAGCTGGCTCTCTTTTCACAGATCCAAACAGAGAGAAACCACCACCCAGCAAGCAAGCAAATAGCAGGGAACCCAGGTAGAGCTCAAGCACTCTGCACACTTTTGGTCTAGATATCATATCTGTCACAGTGACACCTCCTTCAGCCAGGTGGCTGGGGACAAGCTTTTTAAAAACACCTGAGTCTATTGGGGACATACAAACTACCACACTGCTCCTATGTAACTATAATTTAACATGCATAGCTCAACTTCCCCCTGTCTCTGCTTAGCCCCTGATAAGTACCATGTTACTATCAACTTGTATGAGATCAGCATTTTTAGATTCCACATATGAGTGAAAGCATGTGATATTTGTCTTTCTGCACCTGGCTTATTCCACTCAACATAGTCATTTCCAGTTACGCCTATGTTGTCACAAATGATAAATTGCCCTACTTTTTGTTTTCTTCAATTCATCTACTGATGGGCACTTAAGTTGCTTCCATTTCTCAGTTACTGAGAAGAGTGCTGTAATGGACATGGAGTGTAGGTTTCTTTTTGAAAGACTGATTTTATTTTCTATAGATAGTTCCCCAGTAGTGGGATTATTATAGTACATGGAGGTTATATGTTCAATTTTTGTAAAATCTTTATGATGACTCGCATAATGGGCACACAAATTTACTTTCCCACCAACAGTATATGAGTAGGCATTTCTCCTCACCAGCACTTCTGAGCTTCATTGTTTGGTAGTAGCCAGTCTGACTGCGGTGATGTGATATCTCATTCTGGCTTTGCTTTGTGTTTCCTTGATGATTATTGATGTTTTTCTCATGCTCTTATTGGTCATTTGAATGTCTTCTTTTGAAAATGTTCATTTAGGTCTATTGCCCATTAAAATATTGGATTTCTTTTTATGTTCCATGTGGTAACAATTTAATGATTTTTTTATAGTAAGAAAGTCATAAGTCACAATGCTTTTCAAATACATTGTTGGTACATGGAATAGATAGGTTATAGAAAGGCAGGGAAATCTCTGCTTTAAGTCTCAGATGCTACCAGATGACATTCTTAGCTTTGGGGTTGGTGGAAGCTGGGGGACTATTTATACAATTCAAAAGGACTTACTAGGATTAGGAAGACTGCTCAGTGTTAAAGGTGCTTGTTTGCTAAAGGACTAATGTCACAGGATCCCAAGTTATACACAGAGGTAGGCAATAAATGACCACTTAAAGGGGCCAAGAGAGCCCAAGGTAACTTCTCTGTGGACCTGTAACATTTCAGCCTCTCACATTACTGAAGTTCTAGTCTGTCAGCCTGTTAAGTGCGTTTTCTATCTGAGAACTTCAGTTCACAGTATCTTTCTCCTTTCTAATCATGTTATAGTATTTGCTAATTCATCATCTGAACTGTTTCTAAAACTACTCACAAAACTAAGTCTAGTCATATGAATAATTCTTGTAACTGAATAGTAGTTGTTGATTTCAATATATATACATACTATATATATGCATTTATATGTATATACTGTATGTGTGTATATATGTATTTAAAGCAGAGTCTCACTCTAGCTCAGGCTGATCTGGAATTCACTCTGTAGTTTAGCCTCAATTCACATGACTCTCAGCCTTCTAAGTGTTAGGATTACAGGAGTACACTACCATGCCCAGCATTGAGCATAAAAACAGACTGTCATGGTTTTGATACAGGTGTACCCCACAAACAATTGAATGTGTTCTGATAGATTGATCCTCAGCTGATGGCAGTTTGGGTTTTACAACCTCGATGAAGCTGTGTTGTCGGGGGCAGGCTTATGGGGTTATAAGCCAGCTTCCCCTTGCCAGTGTTTGGCACACCTTCCTGCCGCTGTTTGCAGTGCTGTGGCAGAGGTGATGTCCAGCCCTCTGCTCATGCCATCATTTTCCCTGCCAGAATGGAGTCTCCCCTCAAGTCCGTAAGCCAAATAAACCCATTCCTCTACAAGCTGCTTTTGCTTGGGTTCTCTCTGCGCAGCAACTAGAAAGCTGACCGCAACACTTTTGGTACCAGGATGTGGGGTCATCTGTTGCTGCTGAAACCCTGATCTTGTGGCTTTGGTTTTCTGGAAGTGATCTACAGGAGGAATGTGGAAGGATTTGAACTCCCGGCCTAAGAGGTGCCTCGCAGTGTTGTGAGTACAGCATGATGGTCAGAGTTAAAAGACCTGAATGTATTGA